>MCGO01000144.1:0-97315 GCA_002104985.1 Rhizoclosmatium globosum | reverse complement strand
CTCCAAATTCAGTTAGCATAAATATGCCTTCCACTTGGAGCCAATAAAAGTTTGGCACCGATTCTTTTACAGAACAATGGAGCCTGAACTGGCCTTTGTCACATTATCTGAGACATTTAGTACACAAGAACGCCTGTTACTTGGATTAATCCAGGGTTTGATATCTGAAGTTGTTGTAGCAGGGCTTATTCAAAGTTTCTACTTCGAGTACTCTTTGTTTCATAGGCGTGCTTCTGTAAAGCTTCCCAAACCACCAAAAAAGAAAAAAAAAGTACATTTCTGCCCTCGATTCCAGTTCTTTTTTCTTCTGTAACGTGTTTCTTCTACTGTATACGATTGCCACATACAAATCCCATCAATTTACACAATCCAACTGTCGCGGCATCCAACTGTTCCAAAACCTTGCTTGCCATTTCGCGCATATTTTATTCGATGTTTTCTTGTTATACAAAAGCTACATACTAAGTAACTCAAACACTTGGGTTGAACGTTCATGTCTGATTATTTTTCTCCATCGTATTGCATGGTCTGGGTTGGATCTTTTCGAAACGCATGGATATTGGAGGAATGGGCAATGTGTGGTGTTTCAAAGCTCATTAAGCGGAATGGGATGTATTCTCTCAGATATTCTGGCTGATGCATTTTGTACCGTTGTCTCCGTCACTTGTAGCTGGAAGTACATTGGAAGCGGCGTCACAAAGATTGGTGAAGTTGTATTGCACGATAATGGTGAGTAATGTGACAGGTTGCTATTTCACGCAATTAATTGATTCTGGTCAGTTGCACGTAGCGTAGTTATACTCTCTACAAATATGTTTTGTTTTTATGTTGCACTTACGGTCGCCGATGATCCTTTCAAGCTGTGGTTGGCGTACTTGGCCCAAGCGTATGTATATGCGCGTTGTTTGAATGCAGAGGCGTTTTGGGTAGGAATACGACGGAGAAGCATGAACACAACGATTGGGAAGAACACAACTGCCCAATGCTGTGAAGCAGAGAGGCGTGGGACTTTGGTCACAGTTAATTAACGTGATTAATATGCCCATTGAACATATACATAAACATTGCGTTTATTACACAACAGTTGGCAACATCGCAACACAATGAACTCCAGCTAGCTTACTTCTTCACCTCAACCCCCTTTGTAACCATAATCAAGTGCCATCCAAACTGAGTCTTGACAACATCCGACACCTTTCCAACCTTAGTCTCAGGGTCAAAGCAATAAGCTTCAAACTCCCGCACCATCTGTCCCTTCCCAAAGCTTCCCAAACTACCTCCGTTCTTTCCACTTGGACAAACAGAATGCTGTTTCGCCAGCTCAGCAAACTTCTCAGGGGTCTCCTCCTTCTTCAACTGTTCCTGGAGATCCTTGATCTTGGCCTCCTCCTTAACGAGGATGTGGGATGCAGAGACTTGGCCGCTTGAGCCGCCACGTGGGATGATCCATTGGAGGACTTGGAAGGCCGAGGATGATCAGGGTGTATCCGTTCAATGGGCCGAGCACCTTTTGGCGGAGGACTTCGTGGACGGGTTGCGTAGGCTTCCCAGAGAGGAGCGGTGATTGGCTGAAGAGCGTCAAGGAGTGGTTTGATGGCTTCCATATTGGTGTGTTGGATTCGGGGAACGGTTTTTGGGGTGCAGAAAGTGGCGGATAAACTCAACGTGGCAATTGAAAGACATTTACTTGATAACACTTCTCCATCATAGATCCCTTATAACGAACGAGAAAAAATGAGGATTAAGCAGCTTTCTTGGTGACCATGATCAAATGATAGCCAAGCTCCGTCTTAATGATTCGTGATACAACCCATTCTCTCGTTTTTTCACTAAATGAATGCGTTAGTCAGGTGAATAAGTCTGATGGGGAGAAGTGTGTGTTTCACTTCTCGTCAATCAAGAAGAAATCTGCCAAAACTTACCCAAAGCAATATTCCTCAAACTCCTTTGGCCATGTCCCGTCTCCTTCTTTAAATGGCTTCAAATCACCGCCGGCGTCCTTTACTAGATGTACAGATACTCGACTTCCTTGCCAATTCAGAAAACTTATCGAGAGTCTTTGCCTTCCGCAATTCAGCCTGAACTTTCTTTGCATCTTCCTCCGTTGCGACCAAAATGTGTTTTGCGTGGCAGAGATGTCTACTGGGAGACAGTTTTGGGTACAGAGTGGTGAGGAGGTGGAAAAGAAGCGCGACGACCATGTAGTAAGTAATTGGAGTGCCGAAGATGCGTTGTGAAAGAGTATTATGGATTGGGGCATATGCTTCCCAAACAGGGGTAGTGTATGGGGAGGCTTTATCAACCAAATCATCCCATTGGTCCAAGGCCGCTGGAACCACCTCTTCTATCAAATACAATGAAGTATCTTCTGCAACGAGGTTAATATACTCTTTTGCGGGGACAAGGGCCTCGGCAACTGGCGAAAGAGCTGTGGCAGCCTTTGACACGCCAGCCTGGGCAGTTGATCCGAGGATCTGCCAAAACTCTTTCTTGAGATCGTGTTCAGAGAGAAAGGCGATCGTGGCATCGTAGGATCCTTGTAGTCTGCTTTGGATGGCTTCCACTGTTTGTTCCATTGTGTGCTTTCCGTGAAGAATTTTTGCAATTTAAGTCAGAATTTATCCGTTTATTGGGCACTATCGTAACTTCTAATGGATGGACTTCGAACTGCTGTCCCTGGATAATTACCGGAACCGACATCTTCGCTGAAAGCCGGACTTTGCAATACACTTGGGCTTCTAACCACTGGTGCCATAAAACTCACACTGGCAAATGAAGGACGTTGCACAATAGCGGGACTCATCATTAAGCTACGATTTTGCTGGCTTTGCCGACTTTGCCGCTCCTCATCAGCTTCCTTCAAACGATTGAGCGAATCTGTAACCAGCACACCTACATTTCCAACTGTTGATGTCAACCTATCCCTCCTCAACTTGATCCACAGAAACTCGGCATTCAAGCATCGGGCGTAGAAATAATCTTGAACGAGATACGCCAACCACGCAAGGAACACGTTTTTTGAATTGATTCCGATAAAAACAAATGCTTCAAAGCTATTGACCAGAAGAACTATCACAGAGCGCAGAATGTTTTCATGAACAACAATACGTGCAACGATTGAAAAGTTTTTGGAGTGACGTGAGAGGTGGGACCAGTTTTTGGAAACAGCAATATACGTACAAAACAAATCGCAAATTATATCCGACGCGTTGTATCCGAATCCTGTGATTGGGTTCTGATAGTATTCACATGCATTTGTGGCATCGTTGTAGATTCCGCGTGATGAGACAAGGTCTGCAAGAGTCCACAGAAAACGGTGTAGAATTACCAAACCAATAGAGAGCCGTATTCTTGGTTTTGCTGGACACAGCGCGTATGTTTTATATAACAAAAATACGTCAAATGATATATAATAGACTTGGCTGGCTAAATTGACAACGATTTGGCCTGGGAAGCAAAAGTCACGAGTCAAAAACAAGGCCCAAGTATTTAGAGCCATGTAAATTATCCCCCACGTATTGAAAAACAGCATCAGTAGAAAAATCGGCGAGAGCTTATTTGACTCTGATTTTGTGATTGAATTGGGCGACGTTGTTACTCGTGCCGTTGGGAGGAGCCAGATACACAATATCCCATGAACAGATATTTCCGTGATAGAGCCAGCAAGAATACCGTACACAACCATATGCAGCGGCGAATGAAGAGAAGAATGGTGCATCGTGTAAATGGGTATTGTTGAAGTAAATGTAAAACGGGATTGGAGTTCTTCTTTCATCCACAAAAACCCAACCAATGTCGACGACTTCATCACTTCTCTCCCCGTCCCCAACATTATCTCCAACCAACACCACATCATCAAACGATGAAGCCCAAATGGAGAAGCTGGGGCTTATTGTGCTCCACGGGCTGTCCATGTTTGTAGCCTTTGGAGTTCTTCCGATTGGCGCCATCTTTGCCGCGCGATACCTTCAAAAGAAGAAGTACTGGCTGTGGCTGCATGGCGGCCTGAATCTTCTTGTTGCTGCTGTCGTTGCATTTGGACTGGTTTTGATTGAGGCAGAGGTTGATCGCCCGTTTGCGTTCAAGAGTGCGCATGGGACATTGGGCGTGTTAATTGCGTTGGTGATGCTGCCGGCGCAGGTTGGAGTTGGTGAGTAATGTTTTGGGGGGTTGCTAGGGTGGGACGGTGGGTAGAACTGATTAAGGGTAAAGGTATCTACACGGCTGTTTACTGGACTACTGCACATACGAAAACACCGTTACATGTGAAGGTACATCGGTGGATGGGAAGGGTGATGTTGTTGCTGTCGCTTGTTCAGATGCAGCTTGGGATCATTCTTGCCGGATTGTCGCCTGGTGTTAGTGCCGGGCTTTGGAGCTGGGTACTTTCGATTGCTGCTCTCTTTTTAATGTGAGTACACCAGTTGATGAAGGGATGCAGTTCTGAGTGGAGACACAAGTGCGAAAAGTGTTCAACTATGGACACCACACAAACCTGTATGACACTAACCACCTGTTTCTTTTAGCATGGGAAAACGTCCCGCCTACCATAAAGTCCTCATAGGTCCTCCAAAAGAATCTGGAAACGAAGTCTTGAAAGCAGGCGAATCCGTCCTCCGTCGACTGGATGACATAATGCAAGAATACCGCAAAAAACATCCAGACTCTGTACTCTCTCAAACAGAAGATGCTCTTGTTGATCGAACGGATACCTCCTTTTCCATGGGTAGCTCGTCATACGGTGGTCCCTTTGATGGGGCAGAAAGCATTCCACTCAAATCCATGAATCACAATCGTGCACCAAGCAATCCATTCACCGAACGAGCAGATAGTAGTTTGGGAGGAGGTGGTGGAAGTTCAAGCAGCAGCACCGTTCCAGGAAGCACCTCATCGTCAATTGCCTACCGCCGAGTCATTGGCGGTACTTTTATTCCAGCAGACAATCAAGCAGATGCCAAAGAACTTGAACACATAAATTCAGCAGCATACAGCCGATATTCTGACTCGCGACAATCACCCACCTCCATCAGGAAGCACAGAGGCCCCCCTTCTTCAGAAGACTTGAAAACGTTGGTAGTGGAACGAAAAGTCTCGAAACCAAATCGAGCTGTGAATCAAGTGTTTGTTGACGAGCCTGAGGAGTACAGTGATGTTTTGGTTGTTCCTATGCCCATGCCTGTACGAATCATGCATGCTGAGCCGGAAGAAGACGATGCGGATGATGCGTTTGTTCCAAAACCGAGAATCATCCATGCTGAGCCTGAAGATGAGGAGGAAGTTGTGTTGCCGAAGCCCAGGATTATTCACGCTGAACCTGAGGATGAAGAGGATGTCTTTGTCGCGCCTCTAAAACCTAGGGTTATTCACGCTGAGCCGGAAGATGAAGTGGAGGAAGTTGTTGTACCGAAACCGCGAGTTTTCTATGCTGAACCCGAGGACGACAATATTCCGCTCCCAACCAACCGCATAATTCATACCGAACCTGAGGAAGATGTCGATAGGATAGTGTCAAAGTCAAATCGAGCTGTTAATCGAATCGTCTTTGATGAGCCTGAGGAAGAAGATTTGGAGTCTATACCCCTTCCTCCTCGAGTTATTCACGCGGAACCAGAGGAAGAAGATGTTGACCGGCTAGTTACAAAGTCAAATCGCGCTGTCCATAGAGTTGTCTTTGAAGAACCAGAAGAGGAGGACGTCGATCGGATCGTCACGAAGTCAAATAAGGCGGTACATCGGATAGTGTTTGAAGAGCCTGAGGAGGAAGACGTTGACAGAATTATCACAAAATCGAATCGAGCCGTGCATCGTGTCGTCTTTGAAGAGCCTGAAGAGGAAGACGTTGATCGAATAGTGACAAAGTCGAACCGAGCTGTACATCGAGTGGTATTTGATGAACCGGAAGAAGAAGACCTTTCGGCATTTTCGGGACCAGCGCGGATATTGCAAGATGAGCCGAAAGAAGTGGACAGAAACGTTTCTGCTTCGAATCGGGCTGTCCATCGGGTCGTGTTTGATGAGCCTGAGGAAGAAGATTTCTCATCCGTTTCTGTTGGTCAGCAACGAGTCATTCATTCTGAGCCGGACGAAGATGTTGACCGTGAAGTGACAAAGTCAAATCGCGCTGTGCATCGGGTTGTATTTGAGGAACCTGGTGATTTGTAAAAATGCATAGGTATACAAGGGATAATACTTTTTTTTCTTTCACTTTTTTTCATACATATATTTTTTTTCATTTGAACATGCCCCATATATGAATGATATATATTATAATGATTGTAACTTCAACCTTCATTTGCGCTGTTTTCTTGGGATTTTTGAGAACTGCTCGTTCTTGGACTGTTACTAATCTGTCCTTTACATTCATGTGTTTCAAACTCCTCAACGACTTTCACAAGTCCATGGCCTTCAGAATGGTGAGTTTTTGCTCGAGTCAATGTTGTACTGCTTCGCTGTCTGTTCAATGATAAGTCTTGATCCTCAAAATGCATCCCCTTTATTCGCGGTGATGCTTCCGCTTGGATTTTGTAAAAACATTATCGGTAACATAATTATCGTCGATTCTTTTTGTCAACCCCCCTTCTGTAAATGACCCGTTTCCTTTCTTGCTCGGGTTGGATTGTCCAGACACCGTAGAATAACTTCTCTTTCTTTCCTGAATCCAAAATACTTCCATGTTAACGGCGGCAGTGTAAATACCTTCCTGGAACGCGTAAGTGTAGAACGTGATTAATTGAGGGTTCAAGAAGGCATAAATTTCATATGAATCAACGACTGTAACTACAAGACTTCGAATAACGTTGTCTTTTAATATAACTAAAGCAGTGTCTGACATAGTACCAGATCTTAGAATATCCCAGGAAAAATACGTACACACAATTGTGGAATACAAGTCGCAAAAGACATCGAAGCAATTGTAAATAATTCCTGACATAATGTCCTGGTTATAGTTACATTGTAAACCTATTGGATCCCACTCTCCCTTTGATTTGAGAATATCATAAAGGGAAACGAGAATCCGGCAGAAAAATAAAGCGATTGACGAATAACGAACACTTGGGCTAAAGCCAGAGACGGCATAGGTTTTATAAAGCATGAACATATCTCAATAAAATGTTAGCTAAGCGACAATGGTAATCAAAACGTTTGCATACCAAACGAAGTATACATCAAATGACTGACCGTGTTGTCCCAAAGCCATAATCGAGTACAGAATACTTCGTTTAAAGCAATAGTATAACAGTCCAATATTTGAAGAGTAATGGCCGTGATATTGAAGAGAATCATAAGTGTTGAGATGGCAAGGACAGGGAGTTTGTCGTGACATTGACAGACACGAACCACAGTCGCGATGATTCCTCCAACCGCTATCTGAACGATTGCGCCAGCAGAAAACCCATAGCCTATATACTCGGTATTTATCAACTGTGATGGTGCTGTTTGGACAGTTTGGTTGTTCATTTAGACCAAGATTTACAGTTAAGATGTTCATGAAATTCAAAACATGCCTTTGGTTAAATATTCCGTCAAATATTCCGAAAGAATGATGGATGCAGGTCTGCTGAAAGCAATGCAAGCATGATATAGTGAAAGATAGAAGGAAACGTTAAAAATATATGCACAGCAATGACACAGTTATGCGCCACTATTTGTATTGTCGAAGAGTTTAGTAAAGTTTCGAGACTGAATTGATTTGTTCCACTTCGATTCCAATCTCCAAACCAATTCTTGACAAAATGAAAGTCGCCACCCTTGTCTCGTTTCTGGCCGGACTTCTCAGTGCATCATTAGTGCTATCCGCCAACAGTACTAGCACAGCTGGTGAGTAGACTTCTAAAGCGAAGCGGGATCTATTACTAATTTAGTACCAATTGAATGACAGGTGTCTGGTGCAATACAGGCGAGACCTATTGTGTTTCATGGATCCCAATGGCTGTCAGTGGTGTTTCGGGTGTTCAGATTACCCTATCGTCACCCCAGGCTTATTGGTTGGGATTGGGAATTGGAGGAGTGAGCATGGTTGGGACTAACTGTGAGTCCTGTAGAGTGTGATTTCCTGTACTTACTCGTCGTAGCTATATTTTATACCCTGGATCCAATGGCAGCCAGTGCTTTCGATCCAGAAGGGTCTTGATGGGGCCTTGACACCTGGATACGTTGCATCGACGAACGATGGACGGATTGTGAACCCTGCGAGTGGATCGCCTGTTCTCTGCGGAGGATGTAATGTAGCGACAGCATTTGTGGCTTCGTTCTGGCGGCCGTTGGCTGTGACAAGTGATACCAGCGATGTCCCCATCTCCCCTTCAACCAATTACGCTTGGGCTCTTGGAGGAACTGCGCAAGTCTCGAATCCCGATGATCCAGCTAACATTGATTTCCATCCACATACTTTGATGGATACGATCCAGGTTGATATGAGCACTGTCCCAAATCCAAACGCCACAGCCACAACAAGTGCACCAGCCCCAAAGGCAACAAATAGTGGACCGGCGTTGACTTTCAGTTCCACTGCTACGTTCGCATCCTCATCAAAAGATTTTTCAATCACAGCGACGAGAGATCCTACCACTAAATTAGTCACGATTTCAGTTCAATCAACTCTACAAGGTTACATAGGAATCGGTCTCGGATCAAGCTTAATGAATGGGGCCAATATGTATGTCGGTTGGCTGAATGGCGGCAATACCATCTTGTCTCAACGAAGTGCGGGAGGACATGTCACTCCAACCCAAGTCAGCGGTCAAGCAGACTTTAAACTCCTCTCTGCGCTTCCATCTTCTGTCTCAGCCTTAAGCGGGGCGAAAATTCAATTTGCTTTCACAATCCCACTTGGAAGTGTCTCGACATCAGGCCCAACCAATTTGATTTATGCTGTCAGCGACAGTGCGCCATCGAAACCATCTGACGCAGGTTCGTCAATCACTCAACACACAACCGGCCACTATGGATCATTCTCGCTTGACTTGACGAAAGACGGAACATCAGTTGGAAGCACGGTGACCACAAACACGGATCTATTCAGACTCGTCCACGGAATCCTCATGTTCGTCGCGTGGGGTGTGTTGCCCTTTATTGGAGTGTTTGTAGCCCGTTTCTTGAAGGCGCGTCTTGGTCACAACTGGTACAGAATCCATGTTGCAACCATGATTCTTGGGCCTCTTGTTCTTTCTGTGACGGGACTTGTGTTGATTGAGTTGACGGTTTCGGGACAGCGATTCATCACGTCGATTCACGGAATCGTGGGGACGGTTATTACGTTTGCGTTTATGCCGCTTCAAATTGCGCTTGGATTTGTGGCGAATTACTTGTTTGATGCGGAACGTGCCAAAGTTCCTTGGTGGGATCAGATGCACTGGTGGGTGGGTCGACTGGTTATGTTGGCCGCGCTAGTGAATATTTACTTGGGGTTGTCGGCTTATGGCGCTGGAATTGTCTGGGTTGGAGTTTATGTCGGGTGGGTTGTCTTGATGCTGATTGCATTGGGGGTGGGACAGTATTTACTTGGCGCATCACACCATGTCAAGGGAAACAAGGCGTTCGAAGATAAGAATTTTATGGAGCTGCAAGATGGATTTGATCGATCTGGCAGACCTCCTCGCCGAGGAAGTTTGGGTGGAAAGCCAGGTGATCGATTTGATTCTGGACCAAGACGCGGTAATGGGGACGACAAGCGTGGTAAAGGCCCACCAAAATCTGGAGGTGGACAAAATGGATACAGTTCGCCGTTCGATTTGAAGACCGACAACGATGTGGTCAGGAAGTCTAGTGGTCGTGGCAATTCCCCTGGAGGGTACCGACAGAATCCTCGCGACAACAGAAACGAAAGAGACAATCGAAACGATAGAGATAGAGTTGGATCCCCTGGCTCGCATTCTTCGATGCCAAGGGGACCTCCTAAAAACAGGGATGCTGTAGGAGGAAATCAAAGATTTAATGACGGACCTTCCAAGCCGGGTAACACACGTACTTTTACGCCAGATGGAAGATCTCGCCCAGGTCCAAATGTTGGATCTACTCGTACAATCCACGGTTCATTAAGTCGAGATGGACGAAGACCAAAGTCTCCAGCTAGAAAAGCTCGGGATTGGTGATCGGTTACTTCAAGTAAATACATAGGATGCTGTTTATAGACTAGGATAACAATAAAATGAGGCGGATATATTTCAAGATGTATTATGTTGACTTCAAGAATAAATGCTCTAAGCAGCACTCTCACTGACGGTTCTCCCCGTCGAGTCCAAAGCTACAAACTGCTCAACAAGCCATGGGTGAATATGGAAACCCATATACAAATATTCTGGCAAAACTGTGAGCAAGTAGTAAAACGATTCTTCCGTGGGATTTCCATCGTTGTACACCTTATACAAAGAGAACCCTATCTTGATCAAAAGCAAAATTCCTTGTACAAGAATCACTTGCGAAACCTTGATCAAACGAACGTTTCCAACAGAAATGGAGTAAATGGCATAAAGCGTTGGACATGCGGCGAAAAGAGTTAAACCCCAATAAGCAACGTCACGCAGTGCGAGGTCGGTTTGTGTTAAATCAGCTGCACCGGTGGACTTTGAAATGTAATTGATGATGAGACCAGTAAAGACTAAGAACAAGATTGAGACAAATCGTTGTAGTCTTTCAGTTGGGAAGGATGGATGTCCGTTTTTAACACTGTGGTAGAGAATGACGTCAGTGAGAATAGGATCAGAAATGGGATTGGCTTGTGACTTTGATAGAATGGGTTGTACGTACCATGAGAAACTGCCGGACACCAAGACACGTACCAGTGGAAGATACCCAATCGAAGACAAACTTTGAGCTGTGACTGTGAGTCCGAGGTTTGTGCCATTGTCTCCCGTAAGCGCCACAGCTCTCAATGTGAAACCAATTGTACGAAACAGACCCCAAAGAACAAAGTAAAAGAATGTCCAACGAACGGCAGAAGACGAGCCTTTAGCCATGTTGTAGGACGCAGTGCAGAGATACAAGGCAGAGATGCAAGCCCCAATAATGGCAAGTGGGAGGGAATCAAAGCCAAACGCATAGCGGCCATAGTCAAATGATGCCATTTGTTGTTTAGAACTTGTGAACTTGTGAGGAAAAGATTTGTTGAAGGCTGAATGGAAGGTCTGGCTCCTTTTTGATTGGGGTTTTTCGTGAGCGCTTGCCAAGACAGCGCTGGCGCTCCCCACGAAAATGAAAAATCACCAAACACAAACTTTATTGGTCTCTTTTTGAAACATAATCCACCGCTATTATTGGTGTGCATTTTCCAGTCTCGTTGCAATAGATTTCCAGTTTATCAATAAAAGACGGAAGGCTTTTGAACGGTCCTTGAGTAGATCCACATTCCAGCTTTTCAACATATTTAATCCCTCTTCAATCACATTTGCCACCGGTTCTTCTATTCTGTTAGGAAATGATCCACTTGTCTCAAAGGAAACACAATAATCAAGCAAACTGATTGGGTTCCAGCCCACAATCTCGACGCCATGAAACTTGATGAGTCGTGCAACCAAATCTAATTTACCAGCCTCATAATACTCAAGAATTAAGCTGTATCCCCTTGAGCGATTCATAACTCGTCTGTCTGCCATTATCGCTTGAATCATTTCCACGTTTCCAGATGTCAGAGCAGTCTCGACAGCGCTAACTTGTCCACCCAAAGGATCCACACGATCGTCTGATAGAAGCACACGAAGCATTTCCACATCGATCCCATCAATTGCTAATTTTAGAGCCGCATTCTCCATTGCAGATGGATCTGCGCGTCCATCTTTCAACAATAAAGCGACGGACTTTAAATGACCGCCCCTGACCATATTCCGCACCACTTCTGAGTTTCTTGACGTTGGATCCACCCGACTGTCTTGCAAGAGCAGTTTGAGAACAGTGTATCCAGCCAAATCCTCGTCAATCAATTCTAAAGCATTCCGCAAGACAATGTTATCAAAAGATCCTGGATCTACGCGTGGATCTCCGAGTAGTATTTGAACCACTTCAAGAAGTCCATTTCGTGCTGCTTCACGTAATGCAGCACATTCACCATCCATTGGATCCACTCGAGGATCTTTGAGTAACATTGACACAACAACTTCATTGTTTGTTTGGGATGCAACGAGTAATGCCTGATTATTCTGTTTTGCTGGATCACACCGTCCCCGTCCATCACGAAGCAATAGGTCAACGAGACATCCGTCACTCTGCTTTACAGCTATTGTAAACAGATTTGTATTGATTGTTGGGTCGATTCGGGAGTCTTCCAAGAGTATTTGAACTGTTTCGACTGTGGCAGTGCGACAAGCTAAACTCAATGCACCGTTTGATTCAAAGGTTGGGTCAATTCTGGGATCTGTCAACATAAACTTTATAGTATTGACACTGGAGTTTGCACACGCAGCAAGAAAGGCTTTGTGATTGCCCCCAGGATCAACACGTGGATCTGCCAACAGAATGCGCACTGAGTTAACATCGTCGTTCATACAGGCCCACAATAGAGCACGATTTGATCTGCAGGTAGGGTCAAAGGAGGCATCTTTGATCAAGGTTGATAATAAGGTGGATGAGTCAGGCCCGCAGGAGCTCCGACCGATCCTGCGAAGGACCGTATGATTTGCACAGTTTTTCGATTCGAGTTGACAGCGCAAGATATTCAGTTTGTAAAAGAAAGGGAGCTTGGGCCAGGACTGGTTCGGGCTTAATTCGCTGACGAGTGTGTCCTTGATCATGTTTGACAGCGAGAGATAGCTCCAAATACAGTCTGTTTTTGGTGTGCGTGCCTTGTCAAGTGCCAAGTGCTTTCGGGCGAATTCGGGCGAGAACAAGAGCGATTGGGTGAAGAGGGCTTTGGAAACAAGAGCGACTTGCTTCAGCCTTGAATCAATTGGAAGGTCGATCAAGATCTCTTCCCGAATCTCAGTTGGCAGTGAGTAGATGGTCACCAAACTTGTGGATGGCGCATCCATCATTGTGTTTTCTTTGGCTGACGAATTTAATCAGTATATCGCAAAGTTTATTCGTAATTAGTACTAATTCAATCAACCAATTCACAAATAGACTTCCAACTCGTCAATATGGCTCGAAACTTTGCTCTACTGGATTCAAGCGGGTCCCTCAAAACCTTGAACATCACCTCCACAGAATCCACATGTACTTTCAATTCTTCCATCCGTGTAGTCTGGATTTGCCATGCCTGAAACTTTTCATACATAGACAAATAGTTGAAGCAGACAGAGAGTGGTGACCAATCAACGAAACCCATGAAAGTCTGACTATTCTTCACAGCAAAGCCCTCCATTTTCAGAAAATACATGAGTATCTCCGCCCTCTTTCTCTCAAAAGCATCCAAAATCAATTCATAGTTCTTTCGTTGTTCAACAAGCCGCCTATCATCCAATAACAACTCGGCACATGTCCAGTTCTGTGCCCGAATCGCCAAATATAAAGCACAGTCGTCACCGCCATCCAACGGATCGACGCGGTCATTCTCAAGAATTATCTGTACGATATTACTATTGTTGCGACTCACTGCATTCCGCAACGCCAGGTTATTCATGTTGCTCGCGTCGACACGACCATCGTCCAACAACAATCGAACAGAATCCTGGAATCCAGCTTTATATCAAAGCCATGCAGTCACGTAAAGACGGGCCCGCGCGTTCGTCCTCGAGAATCAGTTTCAGAAAGTTGATGGGCTCACAGATGCAGATTGACATGGTATGGAAGATGGGGTCCAACAATGGAGAAGGATTTATGTATGGGTTCTTGAATATGAAGCTGAACATTTGGATTTGATATCTTTGGAGCGCGGTGCACAGAGCTCTTGTTGGGTCGACTCGTGGGTCTTGGAGTAGGAGGGATATTGTAGTTTTGAAGTCGAGCATGCATGCATTTTGGAGGGCTTCGTTTGAGTCTTTCGATGGATTGATTCGGGGATCTTTGATGAAACGAGAAACAACTTCTGCAGAGTTGAATCCTCCTAATACAAAGAATGCGTCTTGATTCTCGATAATTGGATCGACACGGCCATCATTGTAGAGTAGGAGAAAGGTATTGACATCCTTTTCAGAATTAATCCAATGGAATAGAATACTGGAATGGTTACGTGGATCAAATGTTGGGTCTTTGAGAAGCAAGGCAAGAGCTTTGTCAACCTCGAGACATTTCGCAATTTGTTTAAAGGACCGACGGATTGCAGAGAAATTTCGATCACTAGAAGATTGCAGTAATCGATGCAGCAGAATTGATTGGTAGGTGAGGGGTAGGTGCAAGCACCAGTATATCTTGATAGGGTGTGGAAAGTATGTTCGTGGGTTGTTCAGTACAGATCCATAAGTAACAAAGCAGCGAATCTTTGACTTCTTGAAGTCTGAGGCAATGTGACGACGTGCGAATTTGGGAGAGTTGAAGAGTAAGGAGTAAAAGAGGTGTTTGGATGCAAAGCCAACAGAGACGAGATGCTTATCAATTGGGAGCCAGAGAAGGATCAATTCTCTGATTTCAGTTGGAAGCGAAAAGAGGGTTGCTTTCCTTGTCATTGACGGACTTGAAGGTACTTGTTGATTGAGGGATAATTGGGGTTCTTCAAAAGAAAGAATATGGATTTATTTATAAACGACCAAGAGATTATACCTGGTAAGAATCAAGATGCTAATGCCGTAAAAGAATTCCAATTCGACAAGATGGTTTTACTTTGTTCGGTTGGATGTAAGCGGGTCATCCAAAACTGACAATGCTTTCTGGACGACATTGACATATTCTCTCAATTCTTCTGGTACTGATGACATAATTGCCCGCTTATGGAAATGCTCCAATACATGAGAATGGTTTTGGTATATGGACATCGGGGACCAGCAATATAGTCCACAGTCTTTTGTTGTGAAATCGCCCATTTTGAGAAGCAACTTAAGCAACTCCGTTTCGCCGCTCTCAAAGGCATTTAATATCAATCCATAGTCTTTCCTACGTTCCGCAAACCGTCTATCATTGATAATTAATCGCGCTGACGCTTGATACACACATCGAACCGCCATATACAATGCACAGTCGTATCCACCATCCAGCGGATCAACACGGTCATCGGATAAAAGTACACTGACAACATTAACGTCGTCCTGTCTTGCCGCTTCTCGTAACGCCAAATTATTCAAAGCACACGGATCAGCTCGTCCATCTTGTAGAAAAACTCCAGAGTGCGCGAAAACCATGATTAAACGAATGTTAGATCGATGCGATTAATACTTTCTTCCAAAAGATGTACATTGATGAGTTTATAAACAATTGAAAGGATCGGGCAATAATAATCCAGAGGAATGTACACAATGACTTGATATTAAATTGTTAGTAATGGCTGCGGAATCAAACCCAATGATTCCATTACTTTCTCTCTTTCTCTTATTATTTTCTGATACAATTAATGGCATCAAACTTCTTTTACCAAATTTGAAATCCGACCACCACACAGTCACAACAGTCACCATGAATCCAACCAACATCGCCACATCGCGGCTTCTCGCCTCGTCGACCGGCCCACCAATCCCGCCAGCCTACACTTCGAACGACGGAGCCTCAACCAAGGGCGACAAAGACAAAGACAAAGACCCAGAAAACTCACGCCATGTTGCCGCTGTTCTGGCCCAGGTTTTGTTCTCTTTTTCCACTTGTTTAAACAACGAAACTAAACTAAACAAAACAAATCAAGTTCACGGGAACAGCCGAGGCCCTTGGTCGCCTTGTCCAGGAAAAGACGGATCTGCTCGTGGTCGCAGAGCCCCAGCTGAACAGCTCAAACATCTCAGAGCTGCAGATCAACTACATTGCTCCTTCGTGTATGCGTGTCATTCGGTGCGTCGCTTGCTCCCCTTTCTCGCACTTACAAGTTACATGTACTCACTCTCGGTTTCAGTTGCACTCCGGCCTCCCTTCACAGAAAGAAACTCTCGACAATCTTACATCCTGATGATTCTTCGCTCGTTATTGCTGTGATTGAAGCTGCAAAGGCGGAAAAGACGAAAAAGTCGGTTTATTGTAGAGTTACCAGAATGGATAGAGTTGGGGAATACGTTTTGATGGATTTAGATGCGGAGTGGATTGCTCCTACTTCTCTTAATTTGGTGAATGAGTCTACACATGCTTTATTGGTTGCGCGGGTGTACAAGTGAGTTTTACAGTTTGGAGGGATTAATCTGAAGGCCTAAGCGAAGCGAAGAATTGATGAGCGGAGCTCATTCTATTTGAGAAAAATAAGGGCACAGAAAATGTCGTGCTCCCTACCCGCGTGTTGTTAGGAATATCTTTCTAACCCATGATAAAACCCAGTCCCAACCCAATCGACACAATCCACACTCTCCGAATTCAAAACCTACAACTCAAACACGCACTCAACGAAGCCGTGAAAAACAAAGTCTCAGCTCAAATGCAACACACAACCCCGACATTCGACAGTGGTCCCACCATTGCAGAAAAGACAGCCGCTGCTGTCCAACTCCTACGTGAATTGGAGGGTAGTACATCCTGGGGAAACGCTTCCGCTCTCCCGACTTCGATGAACGTGTTTGCTGGTGTAGACCCGAATGATAAAGGGAAAGGGAAGAAGAGGCTCGAAGATGTAGAGATGGAGGCTAGTGGATTGGTTAATTATAATATCTTGGGGGATTTCAATGGTACCAATGGTGGTGGTGGTGGTGGTGGGTCGAATGACTTTTTCAATGGTGGGGAGTCGTCTTCTATGCAGTATCAGATGCCTATGCAGCCCATGAGTAGTTTTGATGGTACTTCTCCTGTTGTTCCTTCTGCTTCCGGGACAGGGGCAGGGACGGGGAAGAGGGAATCTGTTTCTGGGGCTGCTGGGAAGGAGTCTGGGAAGAAGGCCTCGAACAAGGTACTGTGTCACGGATCTTTCATTTTACAGCTAATTTAATGTTTCTATAGAGGGTCAAAGTACCTGTGGACGAACTGTATTGTCGTCAATGTGGATCAACAACTTCACCTGAATGGCGGAAAGGCCCACTTGGACCGAAAACGTGTGTATCTTTAAGTGATTATCGTTTTATACTCATCGAAATCTGGACAGACTTTGTAACGCGTGCGGTCTTGCATATTCGAAGCACCAACAGAAACAAAAGAAACAAGCGCTCAAAGAACAGAGTGCATCGTCAACTCTATCTCCTGCAGCACCGCCTGTGTCAAAGAAGGCTTCGTCTTCATCGTCAATTCCAACACCTGTTCAACTCCAACAGCAACAGCAACTACAGCAGCAGCAACAACAACAACTGCAATACTCTGCTATAAACCAGCAACAAATGTATCAATACGATGGAAGCATGTCTGCAGGATCAAACGAATCTGAAGGGAGCTCGTATCCAGCTGGAGGATTCCTTGCTGGTCTTGAAGCGTTTCAGAATCAGTTTGGAGGGGCTGCGGCTGGGACACGTAGTTCATCGAGGAAGCAATAAAATATACATTCGACTTGGGTGTTTGTGTTTATGGTTTTTGTGATTTCATTTGGAGCCAAGCCGACTGTCTGTTTCAAAAAGTGTCTTCCAAATTGGTAAGTGCGCCATACCCCACTGAACTCTCAGTCCTTTCATGTTCAGATTTGATCTACTTATTGATGAAGGGAGGCTTTGAAGCTCGCTTTGTAGTTCCTGTGGATGAAACTACCTCTGATTGACCCACTTGCCTGACTTAACATAGTCCGCTGTGAACTGATCCAACAACAACCACTTTCTAGGTCAACAAATCAGACAAGAAATGAGTGATCAGCCACCATCCAAGATCCCACTGTCCCCTCGAGCCATTGACGCTATCCAAGACATTCGATCAAAGGACCAAATCACTTACTTCGCAGGTACAACCCTCTCCCCTAGAACCCACTCTCATAATCTAACTTAATCCACTCCACACACAATAAACAAGGTGCTGCAATCTCGCTCTTCACACCATCCTCACTGCCACCTTGGATCCCCTTCATAAAGCTCATCGTCAACGCCCTCCGCACAGCCGCAACAACCGCAAACCCAACAACCGCCGCCCACGTCTCAAAATGCGTCGACACAGTCCTCGCCCAAATCACCGACGGAACATTCACAACATTCGCAACAACGGAAACCATGGCACGGAGACTTGGAATCTCGTATTTGGAGGTTGTCCAGGTATTCCGCGGTGTGCGTCCTAATTCTGTGCACACGTGGCTTGCAAGTGAATTGATGAGCGGTGTGTGTCCTGCAATTGTGACGACAAACTTTGATGACGCTATTGAGAATGCGTATACGGACCTTGGAGGGAATGTTGTCTGGTTGGGGGATGTGGGGGAACTTGGGGCTGGGTTGATGGAAGGGAATACGAGTGGGAAACCTGTTTTGGTTGTTGTTGCGAATGGGCTTGCGTTTTCTACGTTCTTGAAGTATTTTACGGTTGCGTTGGGGGCGGGGCAGGTTGTGTTTTTGTTTAAGATTCATGGGGATTGTAAGGATGCAAAGAGTTGTATTGATACGGAGAGGCAGAGGTTGCAAGGTGAGGGAGTTTGGTTTTTTATTACTTTATTGACTCTAATGGATTGACAGGTCTTCCATCGTTTGTTACGAGTGTGTTGAATCTGTTGCTTCGCAGAACTACAATGACGTTCCTTGGGTTCAGTGGAACTGACTTGGCAACTCATCCAAACTACATTCGAATCATTTCGTCGGCGGATGTAGCAAATATCCGCTGGCTTCTCAGAGAGTCTGACGCAGAGCCAGATTGTTTCCCTGCTTTCCGCGAGAAGCTCGGTACAGAGAGATTCCAAGTTATTCGTGGAAGTATGGTGGGCACCATCAATTCCTCTGACAAGACGATTGAAGAGCGTTTGAATCAATGGGCAATCAACTATGTCGGATCTTTGCGCGCTGTCCTCACGATTCATGACTTGTGTCAAGAAGCCAAGTTACCAACAGCGGACGTTGAGAAGTTGCTTGTTGGGTACGGCACTGGAGTTCCAGCTTCTCCCACCATAAAGTCCGTATCTCTCCTGGCACTGTTTACTCAACATTTCAGAAGACTTTCGAATGCGGGTCAACGAGAGGCTGATCCTGTTGACTTTGTCGCAACGAATTTGGGCACTGCGTTGACAATCAGCACGAATTCCCAGGAAATTATTACAAACGAAGTGCGTATCATCAATCTTGCGCGTAAGAGTATCAAGTTTGTGAAAGCGCATCGGTTGAAGGATGCACTTGAGACTATTCGTGAAGCGATTCTTACGAGGCGTAGACTCTTTACGGACTCGAGAGACTTTTTCAGTGCCTATAAGCTGTTGATTGTTTACGCCGTTGTGTTGGATGCAATTGGGTTGGAGAAGGAGGCGACGATTCGATTGCAAGATGCAAAAGATACTGCTGTTCTTGCTGGTGATTCTACCGGTATCGAGTTCACGACCGAGCTGCTGAGCACTCGTAAAATTGATATCGTTCCCGTCAAGTCCGTTGCGCATGTTCCTGGTCCAGTTACTGAAAACGATCTCTTGGTGTCTATTCCGGCGTTTGATAACACGGTCGTACTCCACAACGGTTTCTCGAATGCAAGTTTGTTGAGGGCGCACTTGAATCGAGCTTTATTGGTTGGAGACTACGTCGCCTTTGCGCCAAACTATTTCAATAACCGGTCCCTCATTACGGAGGTCTTGTTTGATTCCGAGGGTTCATTGAGAACTGAGATTCTGTGTTTCTTGCGTCCGTTGCTTCCACTTTCTCAAGTTTGCAAAGCGAAAGAGAAGCAAGCGGATGGAAAAGAAACTGTCAAGACTTTCACGCTTGATATTCGCGCAAGTCCCAACCCCATTATGGCGTATCGCTTGAACTGTCAAGTCAACATGGTCGGATTCCTTGCGGAAATCATCCCAGACGAGTTCATCGCCAAGATTGATGCATTTTACCAAGCACATCCTCACTTGATCTACTGGTACGATTACAACGCGATTGGATCGAATTACCCTCGCCGCTTGCTGAACTTGACAAACATGGCTGGCATCCCAGAAGAAGATCCTCGTCACCTCGTTTACTCTGCCATGAAGTCCTTTTCTGAGTTATGTCTTTCCGACAGTTACCTCACACGTTCCAAGTTGTACGATTTTGGAGACTTGTTCGAAGACGGGCTGTCGATGGCCGCGTTCGAAAAGAAACACATGGCAGCGTGGTTACGTCCTGAAGCTACACCTGAAATCCGGGAAAAGGCACAATACGTCATGAAATGTCGAGCCATATTCCAAAAAGATAGGTTGAAGTACGCAGACTTGTTGAAACTCGTGGCGGATTCCCCATACCTCTTAAACATGCCTTTAACCTTCTCCTTCTCCATGTGCGCAGACGACAATGAAATGGAGCTTGTGGAAGTAATTAAACCGTCGCTTGCTGAAAACGACGGCGTGGAGCAGACGGAGGTTCTTGATTACTTGAATGCGGGACAGATTCGAGTGTTTGAGTTGGCGAGACTGGATATGGCGCAGCTTGTTACGTTCCGTGAATCGAAGGAAGCAGTTTCGTTCCGAGATGCGTTGCGGGTGTTGAACAAAATGACGCCAAAGACGCCAGGATTTGTGGAGACGCAGGAGTCGGTTGTTCAGGCTGGAAAGAAGTTGTTTGAGTTTTTGTATAAGGAGCTTCCGGATGTGGATTCACGTCCTTTGTTGGATGTCAAGAATGTTGGTGGTGGAGTTGTGAAGGCGAAGCATATCGCAATCTTGGAGAAGATCTCGTTCACTGTGAATATGTCGTCTCCAATTCAGGCTGTCTTTGACATTCCTCGGTTTGAAATTCCGGGTATCTTCCCAGCTGTGAAGCGTTCTTTGAAGGAGGAGTAAACTGTACTGGGAAGCAAAAGGGTAAACGATACGGATGTCAGGTACTTGATTAAATAGAATTATATGTACACTTTCCTGTATTGATTGATTTTCTACTCAAATCCCATGTCAACGCCAGTCGATATCCAACACACCCGAGCCAAATGGCAGACAGTCATTTCGCTCTGTGCCTGGATTGTTGTCTTTATTCCCGTCTGGTTCTACACAACTCAAGTTCACCGAGCTGCTCTTCCCGTTGCTGAAGTCAGGCAATTGGCTTCATCGCAAAAGCACCTTGTGAGAAACCAACCATATGCTCCCCTTCATCAAATCACTAACTCATTTAAACCAAGAAATTCGCAACTCGGATCCATTTGACAGTGAATGCGGAAGATGGAACCGCTGTCAACATGGGTGCATTGGTTCCGAAATTAAAGCAGCAGTTGGACTCTCTCTTTGACGATAACGCACTTGGATTCTCGTTTGAATTCGATAATGGGAAAGGTACAGCTTAAATAGAGTGAGTTGTGAAGGCTGAGTTTTGGTTCCAGCGCCAACAAGAAACGGTGTTTATTCACTCACAGTTTCGTGTGGAGCAAAGGCTTTGAAGGGCGAAGGAAGCGTCGTTCTTTCTGCTGATCGAAGCGTGGCTTTGAGGACAAATGTTGCGTGTGGTGATGTGGAGAGTGTTGAACGTCAGATTGTTACTGTCATTGGTGGTCTGTTCTTGCCTGAGAAGGCTGATTTCAGAGCTGTTCAGTCGGGGACAATTGGAAATGTATGTACTTTATTGAGGGTATCTGCAACACACTGACACGTTTGGTTAGGATGCAAACAGTATGCGAAAAGTCAAGTTCTCGACTGATTATCACGTAATGTTCAACCTGCTTAATGCAGACCCTACATCGTTGCTTGTAGACTGGAATATTCAGGAAGCTATTCACGGTAAAGAGTTTTTAAATGTGATTCTGGGTAGACTACTAATGTATCCGAGCCAGAATACATCAAACCATTCACTGATCATGTCTCCAAACTGTACACTTTGAACATCAACTCGCAAACTCAATATTACACAACTCTTGCCATCAACCCGTCCGTTCTTACCATTTCTGGAAAGCAAACAAACATTCTGTACCCATACCACCTGCCTCACTTCCTCAACAATGCTGAATGGAGTTTTGGAGGTTCCAGCGTCTCAACATCTCCTCCAATCAACTTTGTCCTCTACGTCCCAACAGAGTCTCAAACCCCATTAAGAATCGCAGACGAGAACGGCGAGTTCACAAACACAAACGCCTTCAGTATCCCACAATGGGGCGGAGTCGTGATCCACAACCCCGACCACAAAGACGCACGCATTGTAGAACGCAGTAACGGCGCAAACACGCTCCAACTCTCAGTGCAAGACTTGGAACCCAGCATGTCTACCTTCCTCGCCCAACTCCGAGGCCTCCTCGGTGTCAAAGAAGTCACTCTTGCGAAAGCCGAATCCCTCCTCCCTGGCTTCACGTTCCGATACGAAGGATCCCCACGCGATGGAATCACGAAATGGGAGTTGGATAGACTCACGCGTCTTACTACCCTCCAGAACACGGTTTCAGCCGTGTCGACGTTGAATTCGCTTGTGAATATGATTGAGTCGTTGGAGAATATGGTTGTGTTGGATCACATTCGTGATGAGGTTGCGGTTTCTTTGGGGGCTGTTGAGAGAGTGTATGAGACTTTGG
Source organism: Rhizoclosmatium globosum (assembly GCA_002104985.1). NCBI lineage: Eukaryota > Fungi > Chytridiomycota > Chytridiomycetes > Chytridiales > Chytriomycetaceae > Rhizoclosmatium > Rhizoclosmatium globosum. The sequence continues at coordinate 74,782 of MCGO01000144.1, read as the reverse complement.
ATGCGGATGAGGCTTTGGCGGCGTCCAAAGTTGCTATTAGGGCTGCGGAACGGGCGTTCTTTGACCCGACGATGGTTAGTTTGTTGTATTTCCCAGATGAGCACAAGTTGGCGGTTTATTTGCCATTGTTTTTGCCGGTTGGAGGTGAGTTTTGTTATTTTAATTCTTCTTGTATGAGAAACTGATTTGATGTTCTTTCAGTGCCATTGTTGCAGACGATTGCGGCGGAGGTTAAGAAAAAGATTGCTCAAATGAAGGGAAGGGAAAAAAAAGAAAAGACAGAATAAACTTGTGCTGTACTTTGGGTTCCTGTTTGGTTGTGTTGGGTTGATCTTGTTTGCGGGTGACATAAAAGTATTCAGTAGCAAACAACATTTCGAAGATAATTTCATTCTTTCACCGGTACTTTCCTCTTCACTGCAAAGAAATTTTAAGAAAATGAATGCCTTCCTTTCCGTGATACCTCAAAGCTGGTCAACGTGCAGAAATTTGATAATCCACTTCAAATTGAGTGTAGTTGGATTTTATGAAAACAGTGGGCTGGTAAGGAATTAAATTAGCGTAATATTGTGAGATTTCGTATAGTTGATTACACATTGTTTCATTTGACAGCTATTGATGGGTTAGAGTGGTTTGGTAGGATATGCATCCCAACATAATTCCTCCACGCGTTCTAGTATCGGTGGCGGAAGGGTCAAAAAGTACACATTCGAGTAAGTTTCGTTTATCAAATAGTTGGTTTATCTTTGTATTTCGATAGTCCTGGTTTGGTTCATCAAATTCCGCACCAACAAAAATTAATCCAGTTGAGACATCAGTTTCAAATGAGCACAAAAATTTCCACTTGTTGTCAGTCATCAGATTATCATTAATAAACCTATTAATACAAGTGAGTTACAACAGGGTTTATAGATAGCTTTGGAGATAAGACACAAAGGGGCGATGATAAGGCTCTGGTGTTGTTGAGTTAGCTGTACTATCGTCAGCTTGGGGGCTTACTGCAGGTGCTGCTGCCGATTAATTGAACACTATTAACTCTTTTATTTACCCTTATCACCAATCTGGCAGTTAATTGGTCTGCGTGGTTAATGTAGAAACCAAAGAACACAAGTCAAAACAATAGTCACAGTCATTAACCTCTCCTTTGGATCTCGCGGTTAAGGTCTAAATCCCAAGCCTATTGCTAGAAGAACCCTATGCAGGCAAGCAAGACCATTTACGAGTGGGACATGTAACATGTTTCATTCAATTTTCGATTTCTGATGTCGAACGTGAACACTGAACAAGTGGAATCAGAAAAGTTTCATTTGGAATTTTTGATTTACTTCGAATTTTTGATACACATTTTGACCCATCCGCCGCCCATATTCTAGAAAGTATGATCATTCCCAAGTACGCGGCACATATATGGCGTTAAATAATGTGCAGGAAGCTATAACGGTGTTTCGTGTTTCATGTTTGAACTTGGTTTCCTCTATTTCTTTGCCTCGTTAAAGTTCAGCTGCCTTCTTAGCTCAGTTGGTTTAGATCGCCTGCCTAGTATCGTAAGAACAGCTAGCAGGAGGCCACCAGTTCAAATCTGGTAGAAGGCAGCCTTTTGGTGGTGTTGTGTTTGTTTGAGTTGTTGCCCAAATGAAGACGGAATATGATGGAAAAGAGGGCGTTGCGGATCCAGATTTCGCAATCCATCAGTATCATACTAAATATATATAACTTGCAGAAGAGATTGCAGAGACAATGATAGCGGAGTCCAAGTAATCTGCAACTTTTTCGGAAATCATCACCAACACTCACACCTCCACTTCTGTTCCCAACCTAACCACGAACTCAGGAAACGGCAATGTTTTTGAATAAAAAAGAGCTGAAGCACTCTCGACAGCAGCAACGAAGCAAATTCTTCTAGCAGATCGCCCACCCCAACCACATCCAACAAACTACGCCTCTGTTACCGCCGCCTAAAACGACAACGGCAGGACTTGAACCTGCGCACTCAGAGAGTAACAGATTTCTAGTCTGTCGCCTTAACCGCTCGGCCACGTTGTCGATGTTTTCTCAAAGGTGTTATTATATTGACGTTCAACCTTCCTAAACAGGAAATTGTAAAAACTGTCTATTTTTCTCAAGTTTTGCTATTTCAAGATGTTCAATTCAGCGACACTTGACGGAAGTAGTTGAAAAAGGAACCTACAATTAATCCTCATGCGAAGCCATATCACCGCAACGGTTTGTATGCTGAAATTCATTAAGATTGGGGTATGTTAACAACTGTTCCTCTTCCTCAATAATATAGACTGACAAACTAATTGCACTTAATTTTTGTCAAATGAAGGGTTCAACATAATCTTCCAGACAAAACAACTCGTTCCCCTTTTAGAATTACACCTGTCTCTGCAAAATATCCCAACGAGACCATACTCCAAAGAAAATAAATGGACCCGTCCCTCCAAAAACTACCCAACGGCGACTGGAACTACAGCCTCTCCCCCTTCTTTGAACCCCCACGCCCAATCCTCGCTCTAACAGCAACAACAACATTCGCCCTCCTAACCCTCTCCCACTTCACCCTCGGCCTCCGCCACAAAACCAAATACATGATCCCCCTCATCATCGGATGCATCCTCGAAACCCTCGGGTACATATACAGATACATGTCCATCCAGGACCCGTTTGACGCGACGAAATTCGTTGTTCAGTATGTCGCGGTTATCATCGCGCCGATACTTGTTACAACGAGTTTGTATACGCTGTTAGAGAAGGTGATGCACGCGAGTCATCCGAGTGTTGCGCCGTTTCGGAACGCGAGTTGGGTGTTTGTTGGGGTGGAGGTTGTTACGTTTTTTGTGCAGGTTGTTGGGGCTGGGATTGCGAGTGCGCCGGATGCGGGGGAGGGGGTGCAGAAGGTGGGGAGTTGGGTTATGGTTGGTGGGATTGGGTTGCAGTTGGGTTCGTTTTGTGTGTATCTTGGGATTGCGTGGATATTTTATGCGAGGGCGAGGGATTTGGAGGTTGTGGGGTGTGTTGCGGCTTTGAATCCGCATTGGAGGAAGGTTTTTAATGTGCTTGTTTTGGCGTCTGGGGTCGTGTTGGTGAGGAGTGTGTTTCGGTTGGTTGAGTTTGTGATTGGGTATGATGGACCAATAGCAAAGAACGAGTTGTATTTGTATGGGTTTGATTTCTTGTTGATGGCAATTTCTTGTAAGTTTCTTCTTGATTAATACCCGTAGCATAAAACTAATTTAATTGAACTAGGTTTTTGCTTGGTGTTAGTTCATCCTGGACGGATTTTGGGAAATGGTGCAGGAACGCCATCAACAACGGAAATACGTTACTTTACCGAGCGTGCTATTTAGAGCGCGCTTCAAATTTCCTTTTGTGATGCTTAAATTTACGATATTTATTTCTTAATATTTTTAACAACTTATCGGCGATACTGACATTTCCATCAAACCGCTGCCGCTGCGCCAATTTACATCCTCTAATATTTAACTATGTAGTATTATTATTGAATGGAAATATTCTAAATCATACTCCGCATCTGAATACCCCCACCACCATCCATCGAAGTGGCAGAATCCTCTCTCAACCTCCGGTACCCATTTACAACCTTCCAACAACTGAACGATACACTCGCCGTCAAGAGCACAATAGAAGAAAGCAAAGCGAGGATGGGAATCACGATCGCTACATTTCCATCGTCGTCGTCATCATCATCTTTATCTGACCCTGAAGAATTTGAAGTCACGTTACTTCCTCCACCACCCACTGTCAAGGATGCAGTACTACTCAATGAACAAACATCACTCTTCTTGATTGAAGACGAACCGATAGGAGCCAACCCCGTCACTTTACAATTTGATGCATCCACAGAATCAATCAACAGAAACGCCTGTCCAAACATATACGAAGTATGTAACGTGTAATTTTTCGGTATAATAGGAAGACATGATGATACAGAACCAGATGCATCCGATTTGAATGTTACAAACGCATTTGAGAGTGAACAGATATCTTTCGAGGGTTCCGGGAGATTCGATGAACCACCATACGGGTATAGAGAGAGTGTATAAGTTGAAGAAGGTGTCAAAGAAGAGAGCGACACAGAAAGATGTGTTCCATTTGACCTTATCAACCCCGTTTTCGTTGGCATGTCAAAGACCGCCACAGCCGAAAGCTCCTCAGCCGCACTCGCAACTGAAACCGGCCGTTGCAGTTTATAATCCAGCGCCGAGACAACACCAACAGCAATCTTAGCGCCTGAATTCCCCGCTGGCTGAGACGTGCAATCATCCTCCTTCTCATGGATCGCGATACTTCTGCCAAGCACGAACCCGGCACTGTTCAAGTTAATCAGAGAGATGTTGTTCTGTGTCAGGGACCAGGCCTTGTTTACGACTGAACCAGTTGGATCAACGTCAAATGATCCAATGTCGCCCAAGTGGAACGCCGTTGTTGAGGTCGATGAAGGGCATCCGTGTGAAGTGTTTGTTGGGTTAAAGTGAGGACCGATTTGAGTGTCGAATTGGGACGTGTCGCCGAACGAGTGAATGTGGATTGCGTGGCGGGTCAGAGGGACTAGGCCGTTTGCGTTGAGGAGACCTTTGATTTGGCCCGTTGAAGCACTTTGGATCAGAGTGAATGTGCCTGAGAAGGTACTTTGATTTGGAGGGTTGTTGGAAGGCGGTGGTTGGAGGTGCGTGATGGCGGTGTAGCTCATTTGAACACTTTCTTTTCTTTTTATTTAATGTCATCTCTCTTTTCTTTTATTCTCTCAATAAATTAAGATTGCATTCATCTCTTCTTGGATGATGGGACGGATCCTCCTTCAAGCTGTCGCTTCAGACGTGCTACCTCCTCCAACGATCCTGCACTCTCAATTGCTGCCTTAATACGTGCTGCCTCTTCAGGCGACGGACCAGTGTGTGGCTTCACAACCTGCTTTGCTGCTACCGGTGCTCCCTCTCCAACAACAAAAGTTCCAGTAGTACCTCCCCCACTGACCGTCGACCCAACCTGTTTCGCGTACTCCTTTGCCTCCTTGCTTCCACTAAACACTCTCTTTGCTTCCGCCCGTTCCTACAAACAAATTCAAAGCATCAGTTTTTTTGAACGATACCAGACCAGAATAAATCCAAAAAAAAACAAAACATTACCACATCTTTCACCCGTCTGAAATCCAACACCCTCAATTTAGGACAGCAGAAGATAACCCACAACCGATAATTCTGTTTCGTGCAAACAGGGTTCCCCACAAGCGCGACACGCACCAAGTCTTTGAATTCAGAGAGAACGGCAATGTCCCCGAGTTCAGCGAGACTGTTGTTGGCCAGGATCAGGGATTCAATGTGTGGGATTTTTGAGGCGGTTTTTGGTTCAATGTGGGTGATTCGGTTTTGTGAGAGGAGGAGGGTTTTGAGGCGGGTGAAGGGGGGGAAGTCTGATGGGCTGAGGGATTGAAGGTCGTTGTCTGTTAGGTCGATTGTGTCGTGGAGATCCTATTGGCGAGTGTTTTTTAAGTATTGTGTATTGTGTGTTGTGCATAAGAAGCAGTAGACGGACTGCGGTTCTGATTCAACCAGCCAGTGCACCCTTGGCCTGTACCCAGTCTCTTTCCTACAATCTAATTAAGAGAAAGAAAGAAACACACCTTTGTCATGGCCAAGTTCTCAAGCTTCGCAACCTTTAGTGCTGGTTATCCCAAAGAGAGTGTTAGCTTACGGGACTTCATCATCATTAAGAACCTTACAGCGAAGATCTAGGCATCGCTCTTTGACAGCATCTGTGAAAGTAATGGCCGTGCTGAGAACATCGTAGTCCAACTTCATCTTTTTGGTTAGTTTTGGTTTAGTGTAGAGAAAAAACAGAGAAATGGAAGAATGAGAAATTGTAGAACTGTGTATTTATTGAAGAGAAATAGACTATTTCTTGGATGCTTTTGCGAGGATACGCTGGGCCCAGAGAACAACGGGCTGTGTAAACATAATTAGATCTGGATTCAAAGACCGGTTGAAAGAACTCAACTGCATCAATCATCTTGCCATCCAAATCAAAAGCACCAGCTCCTTTTGCTTTATGATGTTCGCTGCCTTCGATAATTCTTGTAGCATACGCAATTTCCTTTTCAGAAGGCATGAAGCATTCCTGGATTACTTGGACTACGACACGCATTAAACCACCAACTCATACAAAACCCGCCCAATAAATACCTTGATTCGGATGAATCGCCTGTTTCCCCGTGAACCCAAACGTACGACCCTCTCTACACTCCTCCCTCAACACCCCTTCATCCTTGAAATCCACACACACCAAATCAATAGCCTGCAACCCATTCGCCACAGCATGCGTAACAACAAGCTGCCTCGCCAACATCATTTCCGTTCTCGAAGGCGTCCGAACCAGTCCCAAATCCGCAGCATAATCCTCCGCCGCAAACACAATCGCCTCAATCCGATTCTTATTCTGTGCATCCACGCCAATAATCTCCCCCAAATTCAAAAGGCCCTTTGCGCTTTCAATCGACGCGAGGATCTTGACGTCTTTGCGGACACCGATTGTGTCGATCAGGTTGCTTACGTACTGCACGTCGCTGGGCGTGTTTACTTTTGGGATGAGGATCGAGTCGAGGGAGGGGGACTTGAGCAGGGAAACGAGGTCTGAGTGTTCGAAGCCGGATCCGATTGAGTTTATGCGCACGCAGAGTTCTTGGGTTTTTGAGGGGGTTGTTGAGGACAGGGCTTTGAGGACGTTGGCGCGGGCGTCGGACTTGGTAGTGTGTGTAATAGAGTGGATGCAGAGTGTGTAATGGTGTTTAGTAATGTGTGTCAGATGGTAGGTTACTAGGTGTAATGTTGGATAGTGACTCACCTTCCTGTGAATCGCAACTGAGTCTTCCAAGTCCAACACGCGCGTGTCAACTATCGAATTCGAAAGTGCTTTGGCGATTTTGCGCTCGTCACTGCCAGGAATGTACAGGATGGAGGACCGGCGAAATCGCGGGAGACTTCGGATCATTTGGGTTTTGTGTGGTCAACTTTCAATTCAATTCAATATTAATATTTACCAAAAACGATAAGTTGATGACACCAGCCTTGCCACTTGAAGTTGTCTTGGAAATCCTGGTTTGGATACCTCTGCCAAACTTGTTCAAGTATCGTAGGGTTAGCGCAATGACAAACAACTTCATATCCACGCTTGCCTTTGCTCGCAAAGCTCTCCGACGAACCTTTGGCCCCCCCAACGCACCGTTTATCTTTAAAACACCTAGATCTCGAAATGCTTTCGGCGCAACCGTTCCGGAACCGAAAATATCGAAAGAGAAACTCTTCTTTTCTATCGTCCCTACTGCTTTCCAAGAGGCCATAGCAACACTCTACTTTAAGCACAATAGCTGTATGAGAACCAACTTGCTTCGCATGGATTCAAATAGGCTTCCTTTGGCTCTGTGCCAAATGACTCAATTGAAATATTTGGAGATCGTTGGTGTTGAGTGGCATGATATAGAAAGTCTTCCTTCGCAGATTAATAAGCTGGTTAACTTGAAGTATCTAAGGCTTTCACTTGGACGAATAATGGGTCCACTGCCTATGGAACTAGGCCAAATGACTACGCTTCAGGATGTGAAAATTGTTCGTATGCATCTTTCAGGTAGATTGCTGTTCAATTTGTGAAACAAGGGATTTATTAATATTCTCTTGAAAGGAAGTCTCCCTTCCTTTCTTGGACACTTGATAAACTTAACATACGTAGACTTGTCTTTCAACGCTTTGATAGGTTCCATTCCACGAGAAATTGGGAACCTACGTAACTTGATACTGCTGAATTTGGCTCATAATAAGCTAACTGGCAGTATTCCAAAGGAATTTGGACAGTTGAAGGAATTGCATTCTCTGTACTTGCATCACAACAAACTGTCTGGAGATATTCCCAACGAACTGGGGAATTTGTTGCAGCTTTATAACTTGGGTTTGGCGTTCAATCTGTTGACGGGTCCAGTGCCTTCTTCTTTTCAAAGCCTTGGTCGTTTGAATTTGTTTGACATGTGCCCCGATCAAATTTCTTGTGCAATCCCTGAGGAGCTTTTGCAGTATCTCACCAGGGTTGGGTTTCATTGTTCTGTGAATGAGGATCCGTGTTATTTTGAGGAACGTGTGGCGCCTTCTGGTATTATTCAGGTGTTTGGTACAACATCGCGACCAACTGGTCGTATATATTCTAGAAACGCTTACAGACTTCAATAATCATAAATTTTCTTGCGTATACTATTTGAACTTCGGCATGCGTTGGCTCGTAATATAGTCAGCAAGATGGAGGAAGATTTTTACTATTGAGGATTTCGTTGATCTCTGATATTCAGCAAAATATATTCTTGGAAGTTCAATTTATTTATTTTTTGCTAACACAAATCAAAAGCAGACACACTTTCTGACATGATGTGGTTGTTTGCAGTGGCAGCAACGACATCAGTAGCAGCCCAAGTAATTCACAATGTGCCAATTGGACACAATTCATTCCCAGATCTTGCGAAACTGGGTGGATCATCTTCGGGGTCACTGCCAATAGCTGTCAAGGTGCAACAGCTTGATCCAACCGCCTCATATTCACTCGCAGTCCGTATGCCTCTTTCATCAAGTAAACAATCCTCATCACTATTTGGACGACGGGATCCAACTGCCAGCAATGTATAGTTCACAACAGTCCCCTTAAACAAATGAGCTCAACACGTTTGAACCCCTCCTACAGATTACATTAACAAACTACAACGACTTCATGTACTGGACAAACCTCACAATCGGAAGCACGAACCAAACCGTCCAAGTCTCCATCGACACTGGATCCCACCTCCTCTGGGTCCCTTCCAAAACCTGCAACGTCCTCGGAAACTGTAGCGACACATTCTCATTCGACGAGCGCGATTCAACCTCTTATTATAATACCAGCGCTGGCGACGTGAAATCAATTCGGTATGGAGACGGAAGCGGTGTCTCTGGATACGTGTCCCAAGAAACAATCCAGTGGGGAGATGTACGCGTAAGCAACACAACGTTCCTCCTCGTAACAAAAGAAACCCGAAACGCGAACGGTGTGCTTGGTCTCGCGTGTAACTCGGATCCGAAAGGGCTTCCAACGATATTCCAGACTATGATTGGACAGGAGTTGACTGCGCCTGTGTTTTCGATTTGGTTGAATTCGGTGGCGGCGAATAATGGGAAGGTGCTTGTGAACGATGGTGGAGAGGTTGTGCTTGGGGCTGTGGATTCGTCAAAGTATTTGGGGGACTTGGTGTTTTATACGACGACTGGAGGGTACTTTTGGGATGTGCCCATGAGTGGTGTTGTTGTTGGGAATGATACTATGCCGGCTTTGTTGGAGGGAAGCACGTTTTTGTTGGATTCTGGGTCGTCTTGGGCGGTTGTGAATGGACTCTATCTGAGAACGTATTTGCTTCCGCTGATTTACAATTCGACTGCGATTCCTGCACCGGAAAATACCTTGTATCGTATCGACTGTGCTTTCAGGGCTAAAGCGCCAAGCGTTTCATTTGTGCTTGGTACAGATCGGTATACTCTCACTGCACAGGAATACATTCTGCAGAATGGACCTGATTGTTACGTGACGTTAGCGGAAGGCGCTGATGACCTGAAAACCTGGATCTTGGGGGACATTTTCATGCGAAAGTACTATTCCGTCTTTACTTACAACTATGGCAATACTGGAGCCCCGCACATCGGACTTGCTCGATCTATTGGACCTATCATTCTCCCAGAACCAACAACGACAACCACTGTCGCTCCGTCTCTCAGCAGCACCGCGCTCACTTCCAACCAAACGATTTCATCCGCAAGCACCATTTCCTTCAACGCCACTGGCTCAAAAACCGTTTCTAGCACTCGTATCACAACATCAACCCAAACCCCAACCCCAAGTCCAACACTCGAACTCCAAAAAGTCCAGGAAGGAGACGTGAAGGTATTCCAAAGCCCCTTGGACGGATGCATCAGCACCGCAGTCCTCACCAAAAACTCTATTGCATTCACAAACGCCAAATCCATAATCGGGGAACCGTGCGGCCTGCAGGATATAAAGTCGCGTCTTGGTCGGTATTTCAATCTGGACTCTGTTTCTGTTGTGACGAATGTGGTTGGAGGGACGGTTGAGATTCAGGTTGGGAGTAAAGTTGGGCAAGTGAGGCGTGATGATGCTGTTGGTGTTGTTTCTTGGGTGTTCCACTTTTCGATTGAGACTGTTAAAGTGGTTGCCACTGGAAGTGTGTCCGGGAATGTTACGAAAACCGTTGTTGTCGTTCCTCTTCCGACGCGGGCTGGTGCGTTTGTTTCGGGCTCTCTTTTGGGGTTGTTGATGGTGTTTGGAATGTTGGTGTTGTAGCATTTCTCGTTTTATAGTTCATTTCCTCTTTATTAGTACAATGAAAGATCTCATCTCAGCAGTATCAGTCAATCGCAAATTATCCAAAGAATAGTTCGTAATACAATGACTTCATAAATCTAACGAAAGAAATACAAGCGATAATATAGCTGCACCGTTTTCAATCAAATCGCTTGGAATTGAATCCACTGTCTTTGTGGAAATAGCGAGTATTCCAGCAAGTGCCTTATTGTACCCACCGTGCCAGACAGTATACACTACTTGCAATCCCTCTGGACTGAAGTATGGGTTTTGGAGAGTTCTTTATGGACTTGCCTTGCTGTACAAGTGGACATGCACCATCCGAACGACATAGCGACTCATTCGGGTCAAATGACATCCAGTCGAAGGAGGCAGCACCGGCGTGCATTGCAACTAAAATGGCTGGGATGACTTCCTTATCACTGTGGCTGGTTGAATTTCATGGAATCAATTTTAAATGAACCTTCAAGAATAAAATTTGAAAAGATTGAGAGTTAAATTTAAAACGTATTCGATGCTACAGTTTCAAAGGGAAGATGTTTTCATCACAGTGTAAACCTAAATTGTTTGTCAAAACAAAATCTAGTGGATAACCATTGCTGAGAGTTTGGCAATTTTCCAAGAATTCCCGAGGAATTTCTCCGGTCAAAAGGTTATTGTTGAGATGCATAATCCATAGATGGCCAAGCTGAGAAAAGCTTTGGGGTATGGACCCTGACAACTTGTTATGTGAAAGATCAAGAGTATCCAACTCTTCGATATATCCAATCTCTTGTGGAATTGGACCAGACAAGTTATTATGAGACAATCGAAGGCGGGTCAACTGTTTCAAGTTTCCGATTGATGCTGGAATGTTTCCATAGAGTCTATTGGAAACAAGCGACAGCCTATCCAAGCCAACGAGACTGCAAACGACTTCCGGAAAAGGCCCAGATATGTTACAGTTATCGATTGCGAGCATCTTGAGTTTCATCAGCATTCCCAATTCGTCTGGAATAACTGCATCATCAAATGCACAATCAGTTATCTGAAGAATCTCCAGATTCACAAGCATTCCGATTTCAGAAGGAATAGATCCATCAAATCCTGTTAATTCCACGTGGGTAAGACTGGTCATAAGTCCCACTGCTGGAGGTATCTTCGCGAGCAGTTGCCAGTCAGAACGCTTTTGACCCGATTTTCTTAGATTTTGAATCATCTTGGGTCGATGTTTCCAGTACAGACCCGCAATCACTTCCTGGAATGCAGGTGGAGCGAAAAGGAAGTCGGTGCTTACAGCCGTCGAGCCGTATTCAGAACCGCTGTAGAGCATCACCATAGTCAATGCATCAAGATGGGGACCCGGAGGTCCTACTGTGGATGTCAGGACTTGAAGTGCAAAGTGGGTTGTGGTCAGGATTGAGTTGATTCGTTTTGAGAGGCGACGGAGCTTGAATACCTTCCTTGGATGGATGTACGCGAATATTGGTGTGAGAAGCTCGTTTGGAAGATTTGTGAGATTGGTCATTCTTGGGACATTCTTGATCGCAACAAGGAAGGCTGACAAGGATGGTATTTATTTTCACATCTTTCCACCCCTTGAATCTCTCAGACATCCTTCACAGGACCTCTCTTAAATTCCTTAATTGGAGTACTAAAAGCTGCGTGTTTTCCAAACTGAACTCCCTGCTCTGCACTTGGTGCTTCGGACGTGGTAAACGCGGTTGAGCAAATAACTGTTCCGCATCCTTTTGTTGCATGATCACTCCAGAAAGTGATTGGGTGGTTATATTTTGCAGTGACAGGTTCTGGAGGAAGGTGAAGTCCAAGCTCGATTGGTTGGGCTGAACTTGTGAAATCGTTGTGTGCTGTTGAAATCCATTCTTTTGCGGAACGGTCGATGGGAGGCTCTTTCAGTTCTTCACTGAATGTGGTGGATGAGGATTTACTTGGTATTCAACAATGGAGACAAGGATGGGAGCCCTTACATTGCCTGCTTCATCAGTTCAGCTTCCACTAACTGTCTACGCTTGCCACGCTCAATTTTGTTTGGGTCGGATCGTGAAGCTGAAATGGCAAACGCGGCTTTGGATGTTGTTTGAACTTCCCGCACTCTTTGATCATTGATAAGAATATCCTATAACTTCCATCAGTTGTCGAAGAAGAGCGTAATCAAAACGTTATTACATGGTGTCCTCGCTTGCTGACGCTTGCAAACTCGCCGCGTTCAGCGAGAATCTTGTCGCTCACAGCTCGTTCTTCAACCCAGTTTTCCAAAAGCGTTGCACTTCGAAAGCGTAAACCTTACGTATTGAGCTTAAAATTACGTACCCAACACGCCCGTGGTGGCGATTCCAGTCTGTTCCTCCGTGAGTTGAAGTTGCCATCTTTGACAATTTTTCGAACTCAATCGAAAACAAGAACCTAACCTGTATACAATGTCCCGTCGAGGAAGTCACAAATCTGGAGAGGGTGATGGCACAGATCCGTTTTCTGACGTTTTTGTGTTGACACAGGATGAAATCGATGCAGAGGAAGATGATAACGACAGCAACGAGTCTGATGATGAATATGATGAAACCATGTTTACAAAGTTCCTGCAGGGTAGCCATTCATCTGGAGGAAGCAGGAGTTATGAGGATGATGATGGAGATAATTTTGGGAATTTGATCAAGGTTGCGATATCTGGAGTGCCCACATTTCAACATACCTCAGCGAGAAACGCGTCTTTGGCCGTCGCAACTAAGGTAAATCTTAAGCACACTTATATTTAAGCAATTGACGCATTCTTTGAACAAGAATGTTCCCGCTGCCCTTCGCAAAGCTCAACAGCTGTCAACAACAGCCGGCCCATTAAGCGCTAAACTTGCCATACCAAACAACGCAGCTACATCAATATCCCGAGCCAACACTGGAAACAGGGTCCCTCCTGGCCTTAGTGGCAGCAATCAACTCCAACTCCAAGCAACACCCCTTGGCAAGCCCATCAGCGAGGCTTCTTTTTCCAACTTAAAACCCATCAGCAGAGTTCCAAGTGTGAACCAACCTATCCAACCCCGCTCCGAAAGCGCCATCAGTGCAACCGGCGGCCCAGACGTTCTTCTAAGTCCCACACAGTCGCGATACATCTCTCCCTCCCAATTCCCAAGCGGCGTTCGAGGTACCTACGGAACATCGCGTGAACACCTTGAACCTACCCCTCAACAAGTTGGAACAAGCGCATACAGTATCATGTTTGGGATGGATTCTTCTGCCACTTTGGAGCAGAGCATGACGAGTTTGGAAATGGCATTGAGGGGACAAAGAATGGAGAGTTTGAATATGTTGAGTGTGGGAATTGCAGGTGGGTATGATGACGAGGATGACTTGCTGCTTCCTGTTGAAGGAGAGGAGAATTCGAGCTGGAGCGGGGAAGGTTTCGCTGCGTATATCAAGCATGGAAGCGTTCTAAAGAGAGGTGGAGGGACGAGGAAAAAGAGTATGATGGTCAATTTCCAGCAGAAGAAGATATTCTTGCAGCTTTGCTTTATTTTTGGAGTCTGTTTGCTGGTTATTGTGGTTTATGATTATATCTGTCTGTTGGTGTTGGAGTTTGCACCTGTCACAGTTCAATGGCTTATTTCGTTGCTGGTGAGTTCTCTATCTATCAAACTATCCATAATTGAAATCGAACATATTCATAGTTCTTACACGTATCAGCCATGTATTTGTTTCTCCTCTCTTTCATCTATGCGAACGAGTCTCGGAATGACAGGCAGATCAGACTATCATACGTCGCAGGAGGTGACGATTCCCAATTTTACAATTAATAAATCAATTTTACTTTCCGTTAGGTATCAACGCGGTTGCATTTATTCTTCGAGTCATATTACAACTCCAGTTCAGTGGCTACGAACCAGCAGGAATGGAAGATTTATGATAACAATAAAATAAAGGAGTTTGATAGAGAGTTTGATAGATGTAGCAGTGTATAAGAGCAATCACCATCCCATAGTTGACCCAACACCAACATCCATTTGATCCCACGATAGGGCGCACTCGCCATTTTGAAGATGCCAGAATTTGAATACTTCAATGAATCCCAAGTAATGCGTGATTGCTCCGAGAACAATGCAGATATGCATGATTTGATGACTCTGGCCCTAGTAAAGAGTAGCTAAATAAAGACGACCTTCAAAAGTACAAACATACAATATAGTCAAACGATCCCGGCATAAACCGTTCGGGGATGCGAAAGTTGAATATCATTGCGCCTCCAAAGTCAAACAAGGCGACAATAAATATGTAGTTGAGTCCGATGGATCGTTGAGTGAATTGAAACTGTGCGAGGAGTCAGTTACTTTTAGGTCTGATGATATTTAAAGACTCACGCTATGTATTAGACAGGAATGGATGATAGGAATAATTCCCCAGAACCCAAAGCCGATGAAGAAGGCCAAACGCAACCTCGCGTATTCTCGCTTCATGAATCGTTTTGATACGTTCGTGAATATCTGTCAGGTCCTGATAAACATGTGAATCCAAGGAAAGTCGAGGGAACAAACCACAGCAGCACCAAACGAGATAATAAGCGCGAGATAGATTGTCTGCAGCGTCTTTTCGCAATAGAAGCAGTAATAAATGGACGCGACGAAACAACCCCCGATATGCAATACGATTCCCACATAATCCGCCTTTAAACACGATCGATGGACAGTTTGAGAGTGGCAGCACATTGTATGAAACACTGCTGAAAAGAACAGACACGATATTACTCCGATATGCCTAAATCCACAATTGTGAGTTTCCAATCTAAGGACATAATGAACGACGCACAGTTCAAGGGCTATCAGATGATCCCGCCAATTCACGCCCGTCAACCCATCTTCTCTGAATAGATGGCCCCACGTGTATCCAGTCAATAAAATGAATAATAGTGCGCCGAGTCCGTGTGTCCATATGTTTCCTGTCTCGTTGTGCAGATATGTGATGGAATAGAGACAATCCCAGGTGCTCCCCGTTATGGGCCTGTAGCCTGTCCAAATAAAGTATTCGTGCTGTTTTTTTAGCTGTTTAGTTTGCCGTATGATGAGGAGATGAGGTAGACCACCTGATACCATTCGGGCATCGCGTCTCGTTTCAGAAGAGTTGGTTTAGTCCACCAGTTCAGAGGTTGTGATGGTGGTTCTTGAGACAGCTTCTCCTTTTCAACGGTGAGAGCGACTTCATCTATTAATGTCTGTGTTGAATTCCGGTGGTCCAACGCGTCTTCAATCACAAAGTCGCTGTTTGGTTGAGCGTCTGTCATTTTCCTTGTGAGAATTCCAACCAGGGTTGTTCATCTTGTCAGCCCCTTGTGCACACTGACAAAATTCCAGTGTTCATTTAATTATGATAAATTTATTCAGTTTTACAATTCATTCCTTACACCCTCAGTCTTTTCCCCCAGTTCTCCAAACCGGAAAGAATCCTCACTTTCAAGCCCACCCCACCAATGTGAATGAATCAAATGCCCAGCATCTCCACCCGCAGCCCCAACAGCAACCACAAATGGAGCGAAATGTTCCGGGGAAGGATGAGCAGTCGAATAACTATTCAACTTGAACAAGCCCAACACCCCCTCTTTCCTCCCTTCCTCAGACGCTGGAACATCCAACGCAACCTTCTCAGAAGCTTTCACGAATTCATCAGCCCACGGTAAAATCGGATCCAACTCAGACCCGCCATTCTGGAATTTGGGCATAAGAAGGCGGAGGTTGTGGAGAATGAATCCGGATCCGACGATCATGACGCCTTGGTCGCGTAGTGGGCGGAGGGCGGCGCCGAGGCGGTAGTAGTCTTCGGTTTTGTTTGTGATTGGGAGAGAAAGTTGGACAATTGGGAGTTCTTGGTTTGGGAATCTGGTTTGGAAATTGGGAGTAAGAGTTAGAACAATGAGAAGGGTAAGGGAAGGATAGGCCGAGAATGGGAGAAGAAAACCTACAGATATATAAGTGGTGTGAATACTCCGTGATCCAAGCCACGTTCTCGTTCCTCATCGACTTTGAATCCAGCCTTCTTGAGCAACGAAATGGTTTCTTGTGCCATCGCTGGATCACCTTTCGCAGGGTATTTCACGTCGTAAAAGTTCTTTGGGAATCCGTAATAGTCATACAACAGTTTATGTGTTGCAGCGGTGGTAACTTTGACACCGTTGTTTGTTTCCCAGTGAGCACTAATGATGAGCATTGACTTTGGAGGTGAAGGTGAGGATAGGATCTCTTTCCCAAGTTTTTTTAGGAAGGTTGGGCCTGAGGCTGTCTTGTTTGGGATCCAGAAGGGAGACCCGTGCGCCAGAAAGTAGGCTGGTTGTTTCATGTTTACTGATGGATTTTGTGGAGGTGGTGGAGCCGAAATCCAGGTGTTGATAAGGGCTTGCATTGATTTCGAATGTTGATTTCGAACAAATAGAAGGTTTATGTCAACAATATAATGATTACTCATCCTCTACTTTACTTTACTCAAATTCAGCAAGTTGTTCTAAATCTCGCATGAAAAGATCTGCGTTCTCTCGCTGGGATTCAATTCGAGCCAAAAATGCATCCACATTCTTGTTCGCGGCACGTCTTCTATCTCGAAGAGAAGGGTCTTCAATTGTATCCAAGACCTGTTAAGTATTCCATGAGTAAACCAAAGAATTCAATCACGAGAAAGGAGACTAGGAGGAATAATACCTTGGTTTGCATCTCAATACAGCATTCCGAGAAATACATCCACACCTGATCACTCGTACGAGCTTTCAGAGCTTCAAAGCACGATGGACATGACTTGTGAACGCTGTCATGATGATCTGGGTCATTCAGACTGAGACGAGAGAATTCCGCGTCCATAAAAGTGACCACCTGTATTTGAATTTAAAAACACGTTGAAGTTGACTTGGTACCAAGTGCACTCACTTGTTCACCAACATCCATTCTGACATCCTCTGAATCTGTTTTGACTGACGCCCACGTAGCTCTCGCCGTAGCAACCACTTCCTTCACAAACGACTCGACATCCAAAGCAGCGGAACATTCGTACTTTGGAGCAAAGACAGGCCTAGTTCCCTCCCAACCAGGAACAGATACAATTCCACCATACACAAACGACGCAATCTGAGCTATCCTTCGTTTGAGTGCATCCTTTCGATCTGAATAGTCTCGTTGTTTCAGAAAGGGAAGGTTTTGACTGTTATCGTGGAACTTGTTTGAATTGAGCAAGTTGATCGAAGTTGAAAGGATTTGTTTGACAGTCACGGCACTTGCGATCAAAGTCGGTGCCTCAAAAGACTCTGTTTTAAATCGTGTGTTTGAATGGGTTCAATTGGCTGTCAAGTTAATGCCAACCTAGTCGAGACAAGCTGAAGTCAACAAGCGATACAATCACGGCTTCGCTTTGATAAACAGGATCTTCGATGGTTGAATTTAGTGCAAGTTGGATCCTTTGATGCGTTTTGAGTGTGTCGAGAATCTGAAGTGCGCTGTCCATTTGCATTGGAGTTCTGAGGAAGATTTATACACATTTATACACATTCTTTCCCAGACATTATTACATTAAAACTCAGAATAATACTCAAAGGAAAAGGAGACGCCTTCTCCAAAAACCGAAACACCCAGAAATAGATTCAAAAAAAGCTCAATCAACTTGTACACGTAACCAATGCCCCTTCCAATTGTTGCATCTACTACCATCCCTCTAGTCCTTCCAGATGATACAAGCTATGCAACTGTCGTTGTAGACTTTTCCGTCCCATCTCAAATCACAAGAATCACGCACCAACGATTCGTCCGTGACGGCACCACAGCCCTGGTCCATCTCTGGAAACCAAATCCAATCAAAGAACCTTCGTTGGTTGTCGCGAAAGCAATCATGGTGCCCTCATTCAGTTTCGATATGCTCCATTCCGGTTCCTCCAAATACTTGCTCACGGATCTTGAAATTGAGCTACAGTTGCTGGAGACTTTGAAACTCGATGTTCCTGTCGAGCTTGAACTCAAGCTTCTTGAAAATTTGAAGTTGGACGTTCCGCTTGCTCTTAAGTCTCCGTTGATTAGTTTTGGGGAGACAGATGGTCTTTTTTTGGTTGCTGAACTTCCGCTCCTTACCAATGACTTGACTGATGTCCGTGCTAAGTTGCTTCCTATTCCTCGTTCACTTTATCGAAAGATTTATGATAAGTGTAGTAATGGAACGAGTATGGCAAATGTCGAATAAAAGTAATGTTTTATTTCAAGCTACTAGTCGTCACCGAACTTTGGAATTTATCCCCGACACGTTATTCCATCCAAAAAACAAACAAAAGATCCGAAAAACATGTTCGGGCAATTGTGCGCCTCTTGTAGTGGCTATTTGCGGAACAAACTGGTAACAGGAAAAAAAACCAGTTTCCAAATAAACCACCCCTACAAATCTGAATCATACAAGGTATGTCAAGCAACACTACTCTTCTTGAGCACGGGGCAGGTAGCCGCCCAAGAAGCACCGAGAATGTGACGTCTGTCCCCATTCCGAGAGAGACTCCCAGTTCCTCCAGAAGACAACAAAACACTGAACCAGCCTCCATGACACTCTCGTGGCTTATCTGGTTGACTAAAAATATGATGGAAAATGAATCAAGACTTAACGCCCTTGAAGCCAGAATCGAAAGAAACGCTGTGGCGTTACGCGGTTTGGCTGCAACCAGTGGGGAAGAAGACGCGATGAATCCCTGTATTCTGTTGGATGATGTCAGAATCCGTCTTGATTGTCTTGAATCCAGATTCCAGGCAAACGGAGCAGCTGTGGATAGAGGTCGAGCTATGAATGATGTGGGTGAAGATTCAAGTCAGATTAACAAACTTTAAGCATCCTGTCACCTATTTGTTTTGTTCTTTAATTCAAGGTTTCAATCTAGCAAATAAACAATGTTTCAACAATGATTTTTGAAACCCCTCATAAAATAATGCATGAAAATGACAGTGATTTGTATTCACCCTTTTTGGGCACATAAAAATGATATCAAACAAAAAGTAATGTGCTTCGGGTTATGTTGCCTACTACCTTACACTATCTCTTAAAACAGCATAAATCTCGTATTGGGAACTTCTATGGAGGATAAAAACAATTCAAAAGAGTTGGCCAAAACGTTTGTCCATTCTATTGATATTGCTCAAACCTCATCTGTCAATGTTCTAATTGGAATGGGGCTGATGGCGTAAGTAGTATTATTTTAGTTGACTTCAAAAATGCGGATTAAATAGTGTGATTAGATCATGGTAGACTACAAAGTTGGTGCACTTCTCCCTTTGCTGCAGATGATATTTTGGTGACTGTCATGTCAACGACTTTCCAAAAAGGAATGCCAACAGCCATTCCAGAAAACCACGTCGTTTATGGTCAATGCTTGTTGAGTCTTTAGAAAGACGCCATGAGCGCGGTGGCGACAGTGGTATCCGCAACAAACAACCATTGGATATTGATCTCCTGGAAGCGAATTATTTGGAAGACATTCTTTTTGGATTACACATGAATCCAACAACTCAAACAACATCAATTACTTATAAATATCAAAGATACTGAATCAAGTGTCCGAAAAAAAAAACAACCATAGCTGGGCCAAACATTCCAATTCTTTAGAAATAAGGCATTGATGGTGCATATGCAGTTTGACCTGGATGGTGATAATATCAGTTAGATATTTTATGCTGGAAAGTTCTGATGCAAAGGACAAGATGTTTGAATTTGGTGTTACTTTCAATTGTTACAAAGGAGTCGATACAGAAAGTTTTGGAGAGTGTATTTAAATAAATTCTCCAACCCCCTAGGTCTTTCCTTTTTCTTCCGAATATTTTACTTCAATTCAAACAACAAACCCGTCAGGAACCTCATCAACAACAACCTCAAGCACATCCACATCACCCCCCAACTTCCTCGCAACCCCTTCCACAAGCACAGCCGCAACAAAAAGTCCAACCCACTCCCCATCAAGCCCAATCCGATGCCGCCGAAAGAAATCCGCAGCCTGTCGTAACACCTCCGCGCTCTTAAGTTTACTCAACGGCAACACAGCACCCATCGTATTCGCCCCCGCCGCAAGCCCGACATCATCCACCATCCGCCTCATCCTCGCCCTTGCTTCCTCCTTCTCAATCACGAGACCCGGGTCCCGGCATCGCGATATGAACAGGTCTGCCATTTTGTCGCCGTCGCCGTTGAGGGCTGCTGACGCGACGAGGCGGATGTTTTCGAGGGATTTGGGGGACAGGGTTGCGGTTAGACCTACGTCGAGGAATATTAGGTGCGGGATGTAGCCTTGGGATTTCAGGGTTTCGAGGATTTCGCGGCGGGTTGAGGTGGGTGAGGAGTGGAAGGTTTCGTAGAGGGAGGGGGGAGCGAATTCGGGGGGTGTTGAGGAGGAGGAGGGTTTTTTGAAGGTTAGGAGCATGTTTCCGGCGTGGAGGTCAGCGTGGATGAAGTTGTGTTTCATTATCATACGCTGTGGGGAGGGGAAGCGGTTAGGAATTAAGGGTTGGAGGAGATATAGGTGACGTACAATGAAGGCTGGTAATCCGATTTTGATGACTTGTTCGTCGAATGTGCCGCCCATTCCGCCTTCCATTTCTAAAATGGTTGTACAGCGGATTCCGTCACAGAATTCCTCCATCATTACTTGGGGAGTGCCAATTATGGGGGCTGGGAAGGACACGTCTAATTTCACTTCGCCCTTTTTGGGAGTACCAAAGTTTTCTCGAAAGCGGATTAAGTTATTGTGTTCGATTGATAGATCGAGTTGTCGACGCATCATATCTGTGTTGGATAGAGTGAAAATGATGTCTGGAGTAAAGTTATTCAGCCGTACCAGCAAATGTTTCCAATTCTTCATCAATTGCCAAATATTTTGCGCCGGGCATGACCATATTAACCAGTTTTCCGCCGAGTTGAAGCAAAGTCAAATCCATCTCAATCAAGGGAACGATTCTAGGATGCAAGACCTTCACAGCGACACGCGCTTCAGTGCCTTTCGACCCAATAATATCAGATGGTACATATTGAGGTTTCAGTACTGCACGATGAACTTGTGCGACAGCTCCAACGCCAACAGGAATAGGATCAAATTCAACAAAGACATCTTCAATCACCAGTCGTTTACCATTCGCAGTAATAAAACCATTCAAAGGATCGTTCAAAATTTCTTCCACAATTTCGCGCGTATGTTTGAATGCATGAGGAGGGGAGTTTGACTGCAGTTTAGCAAAAGCTGTACACACTTCTTGAGAGAACAAGTCTTGTCTCATGGCGACCCACTGACACAACTTAATATAGATAGGTCCTGATTGATACGTTATTCGTTGTTCCAGGTACTCAAGGCACTCACCCGCCAGCCCACAAGTCGCTGTCGCCAGATCCAACCACCAATCGCCCTTCACAACAAGCCACACAGGAAACAGAACAAACAGCGGAGCAAAGACAAGGCCAAGCGACAGAGTTCGAAAGCAAATGCGGGCAAAACCAAACACAAGTTGAATGCGACTTTGACGTGGTTCCTGTTTTGCCACGCACTTTGCCTCATTTTGAGATAGTTTTAAATCACTTTTAATTTGCGTTTGAGTCGCCGAATCGAGTGAAAGCGGTTCGGTTCGAGCGAGGGACAGGCCGAGTCCAAGTGTCAATCCAAGTCCAAGCCCAATTCCAATTCCAGTCGATCGATGCTTGGCTGTCGCTGTCGATCCGCGGATTGCACTTGGAATTGTGCTCAATGTGCGCTGTCTGAAGCTGGTGTGGGTCCATCGACTCAATGGCCGGACTGACTTTGAAAACAGATGAATCATAATTAAATAAATATTGAAGTTAAAGCTGGCTGGGGTTTCTTCTGAAGGGAATAAAATCGAGAATGTTGTGGAAGGCAAAACTAAAAAGACACGATGGATCCTTGTATTCTAACAGAATATAAGCAAACACGCCGGAGTCTCGTCTTCGATATCTTGAAGCCAGATGCCGGGCAAACGAAGCAGATACAGACAGAAGTCGAGCTATGAAGATTCAATGCAGATAATCAGATTAACGAATTTTAAGCATACTGACGAACTTTTCTTCTGGTTTCGATTTACCCAAATAAACAATTTACAATGATTGTTTTGAGAGCCCCTTATAAAATAAGGCATGATAATGACAGTTGTTTGTTTTCGACTTAATTGGTATTACATGATGTCAAACGAAAAGTGATGTGTTATAGTGGAGTAGCGAAAAACTCATTCAACTATGAACGTTACAAATCATACCAAGTGAAAATTTCAGACACAGCGCCAAAATTGTCATGGATGAATTGGCTTTCAAAGATGATATGCAAACACCAAACCGAATTACAAACTCTCAAAAGACAGAAATCCAAGAGCTGAAGCAAGAAAACATCGCTCTCAAATCAGAAATCAGAGAGCTGAAGCAAGAAATCCAAGAGCTTCAAGCTCAAATGGCTCGTGTTTTGCGAAGCATCTCAAGGGAATAACGAAATGTCCTAAAATCACACAAAAACACGTCAATACTTGTTTGTTTTTTGTTTCCATTTTATGAAAATTATTTTTAATTTGATATAACTGAAAGATTTGATGATTACCTCCACCAGTTTCAAAAGACTTTATATTCCAAACTTACAACAAGCTACGAATAAGCCATCACTCTGTACGCCATCAAGTCACCTCCGCCAACCCCTCCAACCCCCTCACAACCCCTTCAACAACCCCCTCCTCCTCCTCCCTTCCTCCCCAACCCCCTCAAAAACGCATCAACCCTCCCATTCGCAGCCCTCCGCCTCTCCTTCACACTCCCCTCCGTAATCACATCCAACACCCGCGTCTGCATCTCAATACAACACTCCTGAAACACCGTAAACACGTTTCGTCCGGCGCTGGTGCGCAGGTATTCTATGCAGGCGGGGCAGGAGGGGTGGACGCGGATGTGGTGTGGTTTCTGGGGGGTTCCGATTTGGGCGTATGTGTCGTGGCCTTCTGTTAGCCAGAAGTGGCGGGATTCTAGGAGGCGGAGGATCTTGAGAGGTGAGGAAGGTTAGTTTTGAAAATGGGGGGGAGGGATGAGGTGGGAGTTGGGAGGGGGACCTTTTCGCAGATTGTTATTTTCGTGTCGTCTGGACGGTTTTTGCAGAGCTGGAGCATTTCTTTGGCGTCGGTTATTGTTTGGGTCATGTATTTTTGGACGTCTTTTGGTGCGGTGCAGGAAGGGTTGTTGGTGTTGGTTTGTGAAGTGGGATCAATATTGTCGAGGAGGAATGACGCGATTCTCCGGATTCTGTGGTTTAGTTTTCGGGTTGACTCTTCGGTGGTTTGATCGTGGAAAAGGAGGAAGGGCGATTCTTCGTGTGCATTGTAAGTCCTGTTGGTTGAGGATTGTGATTTCGAAAGGGTTGAGACCAGAAGGGAAAGGATGTCGTGAACTGTTAAAGAGTTACTGAGGAGAGTCGTTTTTGTTTGGG
This sequence comes from Rhizoclosmatium globosum, assembly GCA_002104985.1. NCBI lineage: Eukaryota > Fungi > Chytridiomycota > Chytridiomycetes > Chytridiales > Chytriomycetaceae > Rhizoclosmatium > Rhizoclosmatium globosum. The sequence continues at coordinate 50,943 of MCGO01000144.1, read as the reverse complement.
TTTCTTTGGGTGCTTTTAGTTTAGGGAATCATTGATCGACGAGTACCAAGTCGACAAAGGATATAATCAACCAGTGAAATCACGACCGAGTCTGGAGCTTCGCCCTTATCATAAGAGATTTCTTGTAGTTGTGCCTTGAGCGTGACAAGTAAAGATTGTAGCGATGTGTTCTGTGTCATACTGAGCTGATGTTTGAAGCCAACAAATATTGACAAGCTAAAATTACAACTTTACTACATACAAGCATGTATTTCATAAAAAGGGTTATTTAAAGAAGACATCTATTCACGCCACTCAATACTTCCTCCCCTTTCACATCATTACAACATAAAAACAGAGAAAACATCTTGAAACCGGGAATAGAGCAGCAAACATGGACCAAAGTGCAGAATCCAGACCGGTTCCTTAAGCAACGAGGGTAGAAGCAGTGGCAGCCTCGCTATTTATATGGATTAATATCACAAGGTTTCAATGACGACAAGAGCAGAGTAAGCAAAAAGGAAGAAATGAAAGGGACAACACGAAGAGTGAAGTGTATCAAGTCAACGCTAGTATTTTGCAAACCACAAAGCATCTGTCCATATTGAAGGGAAAACGTTTGTTGGCTGGGAAGCGGTACTTTTCGAAAACAAAGAGCCTTTTGATCATCACGTCAACCCAACACATCCGTTCTGTACCATCGCGCGAAAACGACAAGGTAAGAAGGAATACGATGGCTCTTATCGCAACATTTGACGGTGACAAAAGGCTCTTTAACCAAACGCAACCAAGAGTCTTCGAAAACATCCGCGACCACAAGACTCAACAACACGCTGCAGTGGTAAATATTGGTTGGGAACGGTACTGACGATGTAGCGTATCACCGCATACGATCGAAACAGTACACTAACTCGACTTCGGATCGGCAGCGTGACATGGTACTCAATGAGGAATGCGTCGATATGGATATCACTCCAATGGAATCAACTGCACACTCATGTTTGAGACAGAGGTCACGGCTTACAGGCGAATGCAAAAGACAAGCCCCAAACCAAACACCGCATATTGGTTTCCAGACAAATAGTGGAGGGATGGGATGGTAGGAGAAAAGAAAAGAAAATACTCACTACTTCCAGTTTGGAGCGAGCTGACCGGCAGTCTTGTAGTAACGAGCAAGACGGTGGATACGGGACTCGATCAAAATCAAGCGGAACTTGGAGTCAGCATCCTTGCGGTGCTTCTCAAGGTGCTTACGGACGGCAACAGCCTTCTTGATCAAGTGGTACAAGTCCTCAGGGATCTCAGGGCCGAGACCGTTTGTCTTGAGGATACGCAAGATCTTGTTACCAGTGACGAAGCGGACCTGGGCGACACCGTGCGAGTCTCTGAGGATGACACCGATCTGGGATGGCGCGAGACCCTTCTTGGCGAGCTTGCAGATGGACTCGACAACTTCCTCGGGCGTGGTCTTGACCCACGAGGCCGGGGTGCGGCGGTATGGGAGGGCACTGGAGGAGATACCCTTTCCTGGAGCATGCATACGACCCATCTTTGGCTAGTTCTGGGGGTGATGAGTAGTGTGAGTATGTGCATGTAGTGGGATGTTCGTAATGATAAGATGTCATGGAGGAGAGTGCCATCGCAGCTTCACATGCTTCATCTGATTCGTGCGATGGATGCTCCGTGATGCTCTTGCGTTCTTTGATGATGGCTGATGATGGGTGGGGACGTGGTGATGGATGGTATACGTACGGTGTTTGGTGAAAAGTTTGAGGGTCTTTGGTGAAAGTCACACCCTTTCCTCTTCCAACCATCTTCTCGCCCTTTTACCCAAACTGTAATCAAGTTGCAAGGTATTTTATTTGATACCTTCATCATGCATACTATTAATTCATCCGTATTCCCCAAAGAATCCAAACAATCACGCCAAACCCTTCTTCTTAAGTCTCAACAACTGCACCTGCTTCTTAATCCTCAAATGCTTCTTACTTCTCTCTGGCAATTCAATCGCCCTCAACTCCACACCACGCTTAAACCATTCACGCCACTGCAAAATGTACTTTCGCTTCTTGACGGGAATCGCGAGTGTGTCCGCCATTTCGTCGCTTGTTGCTGTGAAGAGATGGTCCCATGATTTGAATTTGTCGGCAACGTCTGCGCATCCTCGGCCAATTGAAGTGAGGAACTCTTTTGGGGACGATGCTCCTTCTGTTGAGTGAGAGTGGGTGTTAGTTGTCAGTGGATGCTCAAGGATTCATTTTTGGATGATTGAGATATTGATGTTCCAGAGAGAGCTTGAACGTGCAGTGATTGGTATAGTTGGGATACGATTGATATTATGCACATTTGTTGATGGTGTCAACTACGTCCGACGAGCTTAACATCCCGCCTGTATTTATCCATTATGAATTTCCGTTTCTGTTCGGTACACTGGACCACTACGAGCGCTCGGAGAAGGCTTTCAATCAGCCCAACGCCTTCAAGTTCACAACGCATCCTTCATCACACGTCCAACCATCCACCACCCACAGGATACAATCTAGTCCAGTTCAAATTACCTCGTGGCTTTGGAACAATCTTTGCTTTCGCCTTTGGATCGAGATCAAGGTACTTTTTGCATTCCTTCCATCCTTCGACTGAGGTGACGACAAGGCTGCGCATCGGTGTTACTTGACGTGCGGCAATCTGAGACAGTGGTCGTTGCACTTGAAGTGCGGCGAAGCTTCGTGTCAGTGAGAACATGTTCCCTTTCTGCTCTTTTTTGAGACAAATGAATGAACAACTAGAAAGTAGAAAATCAATGTTAAGCTTGTTACATTAACGCAGAAATTGATGTAAATATGCTTTTTGAATCAAGATCGTCAACAGCGTCGTGGATCGGTTTAGTTCAACTATCATTTTCAATGTAGAATTGAAGTTGACTTTGACCCGTTGAGAATTTTAGTTTCTTGACATTGCACTGGGATCCATCAAAATAGCATCGTATCTCATTCGCATTTACGAGTCTAACGAAATCAGCCGAGACGGGCAAGTTATATTGATCAGAACACATTTCGAGTTCCTTCAATCGTAGTAATTCCGTAAACCAAGGAGGAATGGGTCCAGAAAAGTTGTTTCCACCAAAGTAAAACACACGTAGCTTTGATAAATATTTGGTTCCAAGAGGAATGGCTCCAGAAAACTGATTGTGGGACACGTCAAGGTGGGTTAAATTTGTCAACAGTTTCATTTCATCTGGCATTACTGACAGGCGATTGTGGTGGAGGATTAATCTGGACAATTTCGTCAAATTCCCAATTTGTACTGGAATGGGTCCAGACAGCTCGTTTTCCGATAAAAGGATCGATTTGAGTTTGGTTAACAGTCCAATTTCTCCTGGAATCTCGCCAGTCAACGTATTCCCCGCCAGATTCAACAAAATCAAACTTTTTAGTTCCCCAATTTCCGGTGGAATACTTCCACTCAAATTATTGCCGGATAGATCAAGAATCTCCAGATTCGTCAAGGTTCCAATTGAAACGGGAATTGTTCCATTCAGAAAAGTGCAGGGCGACTTTACACGGAACTTTAATTCACGCAGCGATTTTAATTTGAAAATGACTTCAGGAAACGGCCCAAAGCATGTTATTTGAGACAAAACTAATCTTCGCAGCTCTTTCAAGAGTTGGATTTCATCAGGAAGTGGGAACGTTAGTTCGCAATTCGTCAATATCAGACTCTCCAGTTTAGTAAGCTGTCCAATATCTGGCGGAATGCGACCATTAATACCGATTAACTCCAGGTGGGCTAAATTTGGCATCCCACACAAAGACGTCGTGAATCCAATCTTCTTCGGTTCCTTCACTTTCGGTCTCATTCTCGGATGAATTGTATTTCTGTTTCCATGGCGATTCATTATCTCGTTATACTCGCTCAGAACGTCGTATGTGAGGCGGACTTTGCCGTGCCAATACACATCCACAATCACATCTTGGATCCAATGAGGTGGCGGATCTACGACGGAGAAGAAGAGTTTCATTAAGTCGCTTTTCGATTCTGTGGATTGATCGGGCTCGTGCTGGAGGCGGGGTATTGATTGTTTGAGTGCGGAAATGATAAAGTGCTTCGATGTGACAATGTCCTTGATTCGGCGGCAGATTCGGATGCATTTGTATATTTCTGGAATGGATACCCATAGGAAGATTGGTGAAAGCACTTCGGTGGGAAGGCTGGTGAGTGCATCCATTTTTGTGGAAGCAAATAACTTGGCAGACAAATGGAAAAGGAGAATTGTTAATCATTAAACTTGATTTGCTTGCCCAAGATTGAGCGTGGTTGCCGTTGGTCCAATTCAATCATAAAATACAAATATTGGCCCACTGAGAATCGTGTCTCGACCTTACAACACTGCATCAAAATAAGAACAAATTTCTTTCATACTTACAAAGCAAACAAATTCAATTAGACTAAGCTCAGTATACTGTTCTATCAACGGCAGCATTGGCGAAATGACTTGGGTTGGGCCACAACTTCCCTCCCAGTCTCATCCTTGATTTTTTAAATGCTTGTCTTGGCAAAATTTGAAATTCTCCCATTTAATATTTCGGAGGAAGTCGGAATCTTCTCTCAAAACCAAACAAGCCAAGATGCGACGCATAGTGTCGACCAAGACAGTCCAAACTGTAGTCCATAAGAAGGATGGATCATCTCAAGTGAAAGAGGAAACGATCGTGACAACAAAGTATGAGCCAGTGTTGGCTTTGGTGTCGTCCGGAGGTATTTCTAAACTTGAGGCCACGTGTTGAATAAGGGGAATTCATTACAGACGAGACGGTTGATCAGATGAAGCATGTGTCGTCTTTGATCAAGAAAACCGGGCTGATTCCAAGCGATCATGTTGAGGCGGAGGTTGTTTGGTTTTACAAGTTGAGTGCAGCTCTGCTTGTGAAGTTCAGCACACTAACCGAGGTTTGTCTTGAACAAAAAGACATCTTGGATTAGAGGATCTTTATTTCAAGCTTGAGACTCCTGAAAACATTTCCCAGCTCATTCTCGCTCTGTTCGCTGCCAAGATTGATGCGTTTATCAAAAACCAATCCGTACTTGATATCAACTTGGTTCGAGAAACTGAAAACGGGGCGATTTATATCCAGAGTGCCGCGCCAGGAGCGTCGTCGCGTTTGGGGTATGAGAGGATGTAAGGGTGCCACACTATATCTTTCAGGGTTGTCTGATTAATTTGTGTACAGAATTGATGAAAAGTATTTGAATGCAAAGAACAAGGAGGCGGTCTACCGACTCGAGTCATACCGCTCCTCTAGCACAGCTGCATTCTCGACCAACCTCATGTCGTATTTTGTCCGCAAATGCACGTTTCCTAAGGTTTCCGAATCCAACGAATTCTTGATGAAGAATATTTCGGATCCAGATTTCATCTTTCACTGTACCCCGGCTACCTATACTTCGTATGAGCGGGTTATCAAGCAAGTCTTGGTTCGTGCTGGCATTGTTATTGAATGTCAACATGTCCCAAACAGTATTGAGAAGCGATTGATTATCGGTTATAAGCAGGGTACTACAGAGAATTACTTTTCGGCTTTGACGGACTTGTATCAGTACTACGGGCTTTATTCCACCAAGAAATTTGTCGAGTCTTTTGCGAATGGTGTTGTGGTCCTGTCTGTGTACCTGAAGCGGTTGGAGAAGAAAGGAGTACCACCTATGGAGGAATCAATTGTGCAGGTTATGAAAGAGGCTTCACTCCTGTATTGCCTTCCAAATACGCCCCTTCAAGGAGAATTTCGCGAGGGCAAACTTTCAGGTAACGTTTTTCTTCTTTCGATAAGTTGCACTGACTTGATTTCAGTCCAAGAAGCTATTTATGGACACGTTGGATGGATATTCGCGCAACATTTTCTTAATCGTCTTGGTAGCGAGTATTCCTCACTCTCGTCTCTTCTTGACTCCGAAGACACGAATCACAATGAAATTTTGTTGAATCTCAAGAAGCGACTCCGGTCGGACACGTTTACTCCTCAGTACATTCTTCAAGTGCTGAGACAGTATCCACAGCTGATTAAACTTTGCTACGTGGACTTTGCTATGGTGCATTACATTAACACTGGTAACGCACTCGGACCAAGCTTGTCTTACCAAAGACTTCAAGCGACCCCAGTCTTAACTAAGTCAGAACTCTTGGATACAATCCGCAAGACAACTGCGAACACACAAGAATTCCAGATCTTCGAGTCTCTTGTCACCTTCAACAAACACATTCTCAAGACCAACTTTTATCAACCCACCAAAACCGCCTTATCGTTCCGTCTGGACCCCAAATTCCTTCCTGCCACGGAATACCCACAACCCTTATTCGGAATGTTTTTTGTCGTCGGATCCGAGTTCCGCGGTTTCCACCTCCGCTTTCGAGACATTGCTCGCGGTGGAATCCGGGTAATCACATCAAGAAACAAGGAAACGTATTCCACAAACCTACGGGGATTGTTTGATGAGAATTACGCGCTGGCAAGCACCCAACAACGCAAAAACAAGGATATCCCTGAAGGCGGGAGCAAAGGAACTATTCTGTTGGATCCATCACACCAAAACCAGTCTAGAGTCGCTTTTGAAAAGTACATTGATGCGGTGTTGGATTTAGTTGTGGTTGGACAGACTCCTGGAGTCAAAGATGTTATTGTGGATTTGTATGGACGGCAAGAGATTTTGTTCTTTGGACCGGATGAAGGGACAGCTGGGTTTATGGACTGGGCGGCGAAGCATGCTCGCCATCGTGGTGCGTCGTTTTGGAAGGCGTTTACGACGGGGAAGTCGCAGGAGTTGGGTGGTATTCCACATGACTTGTATGGTATGACAACGCGCTCTGTTCATCAATATGTTCTTGGGATTTATGAGAAGATGGGGGTTGATGAGGGTAAGGTTACAAAAGTTCAGACTGGTGGACCGGATGGGGATTTGGGATCGAATGAGATTAAAATCTCTGGAGACATGACGATTGCAGTTGTTGATGGGTCAGGTGTCTTGTACGATCCTATTGGGATTGATCGAGCTGAGTTGAGACGTCTTGCTGATGCTAGGAAAACGATTAGTGAGTTTGACGTTGTCAAGCTCTCTGTTGATGGATTCCGCATCTTGATTGACGAGAATAATGTCAAGTTGCCCAACGGGACTTTTGTTGGTTCGGGGTTCAAGTTTCGAAACGAATTTCATCTGAATCCGTTGGCTTCTGCAGACATTTTCGTTCCTTGTGGAGGACGTCCAGAATCCGTGGATATTACAAACGTGATTAAGCTTTTCAAAGACGATGGAACACCAAAGTTCAGATACATTGTCGAAGGCGCGAACTTGTTTTTAACACAAGAAGCTCGTCTCAAGCTGGAGGAGGCTGGAGTTATTTTATTCAAGGACGCCTCTGCAAACAAAGGAGGAGTTACATCGTCGTCGCTTGAGGTTCTTGCAGCATTGGCTTTCACTGACATTGAGTTCGACGAGAATATGACCGTTAAAAATGGCGTGGTTCCAAATTTCTACGCTGACTATGTCGCATCTGTTCAGCAATTTATCGAAACCACTGCGCGTCTTGAATTTGAATCTCTATGGCGAGAAGGTCGCCGTACTGGGACTCCACGTTCTGTTCTCTCGGATACGTTGTCCGAAAGTATCGTGAAATTGAACGAAGAGCTCCAGAGCACAACCCTTTGGGAAAATGCAGCTCTTCGTCGTTCTGTTCTTTCCGAGGCATTACCAAAGGTCCTCCTTGACAAATTGGGGATGGACACGCTTCTCGCTCGTATTCCAGAAGCTTATGTTAAAGCTATCTTTGGAAGTTACTTGGCCTCTCGCTTTGTGTACAAGCATGGAGCAAATCCATCTCAATTCGCCTTTTTCGAGTTTTTGGCACCATACTTTGACAAGTTGCGTAGAATTTCGCACTAGACATTTATATTTGACGAATACATCCTTCTTAAATGCACATTCCTTTTATTGTGTCCCGATAATACCCGAAATTTGAGTTTTGGCTTTCTGACGCCACCCGCTTTCCGTTTTCAAAGATCATCCAAATGCCCTCCTTCAACAAAACTGTGGAGACCAAGACCACCAAGACCACAGTAACCAAGGCTGATGGAACCTCCCGAGTCGTTCGTGAGGCTACCACAATCACAACTCGGTACCAGGCGATTGCAGCTGCGATTGTGGAAGGTTAGTGACATGGCCTTAGCATCACTTGGGCTAACATGGGTGCAGCCCTTCAGAAGCCCCGGGCTCAGGACAAGTTCTACGAGCACGTCAACTTTGAGTGGATTAACGATCCGGCAGTCGTTGTTCCCGCCGAGGTATGTTCAAATGCTAATCTGATCTCCACCAAGCCTAACTGTCTCATCATTTTGGATTCCAGTACCCAGCCTGGGGATCCTTCTACGAATTGATGGACGCTACGCAGAAAAAGCAGGTGTCGCTGCTCGAGGACATTGCTTCAAAAGCGGAATTGAATGAAGACGAGGCAAAGCTGTTTGCCATTTGGACTGCCTCTGTCCAGCGATTCAAGGACTGGGCTGAAACTGGTGGTTCAATTGCGCCTGTTGACCAAGCTCTTTCGTTAATTACCGAGTTGTTGTTCGATGGCTGCGAATCTTGGACTGATGCTTCTCTTGCGGCATACTTGGCACACGCCCAAAAACTTGGAATTGCAAAGCCATTTCTCTTCCATGCACAGCCTTCGTTGGATGATTCTAAGGCCCAGGTCCTCAACTTGGATCCATATGGACTCTCTCTGCCGTCCCGTGACTACTACTTTGATGACAAGTTTGAGGAGAAGCGTGCCCACTTCTTGGCCCATACCACCAACGTTGCCAAGCTTGTTGGTGAAGACCGTCTTGCGCCAGACTTTGCTGCCGCCGTGATTCGGTTTGAGACAAAGTTGGCTCAGATTTCCATGAAGCGTGACCAGGAACGAGAGTTTTCGAAATACTACACCATTACTTCCCTCGACACTCTGTTCTCTGGAATTAACGAGCTCAGATCTCTTGATGCGAAGGAAGCCAACTATCCAGAAGGAGAGGGAACTGTTGTCGTTGATGACGCCACCAAGGAACGTATTGGTCTTTTCTTGGAGTCTTTGTACGGAAACTTAAACTTGCGTGCAACTCTTGAGGCAAACTTTACCAAGAGCTACCCAGGGAGCACTGCCAACCAGTTCCCAATCTCTGTCAACGACGGTGACTACTTCCGCAGAGTCTTTACTCTTCTCTTTGCTGAAGAAAATAAGAACGACTTGCTCGCGTACCTTCAATACAAAGCCATTCACGCTGCCTCCCAGTACAGCACTCAAGCTCTTGACGCTGAGTTCTTTGATTTCTACAACCGCAAGATTTACGGTCAACGTGAGCAAAAGAGTGACGAAAAGAGATCCGTTGCCCTTGTTAACAGCTGGACTGGATTCTTGTTTGGTAAAGTGTTTGTGAACAAGTACTTTTCCGAGGCAGACAAGGTCAAGGTTGTTCAAATGATTGCCGAAGTCGCTGAAGTGATGGGCGAGTCCATCAAAAGAAACGATTGGTTGACTCCAGTGACCAAGGAAGCTGCCCTTGAGAAGCTCGCTACCTTCAGAACCCAGATTGGATTCCCTGACAAATGGAAGAGTTACGAAAGTCTTGTCTTTGAGGAAGGCGACTCGCTCTGGACATTGTACCAAAAAGTCAAGATCTTCTCATTCCAAGTGGACTTTTTGCACAAGATCAACACTCCAGTTGACAAGAGTGAATGGGAGATTGAGCCACAAGTCGTAAATGCATACTACCACCCAAGTCACAATATTATTGTGTTCCCCGCCGCATTCTTGCAGCCTCCATACTACACTGCTTCAATCGACCAGCTCAAATACGAAGTGAATGCCGAAGACCGCGCCTTGGCCGCTGACGATGAGCTTGTCTTGGATGCTGTTAACTTTGGTGGAATCGGAGCCGTCATTGCCCACGAAGTCACCCACGGATACGACGACCAAGGACGTTCTTTCGACAAGGACGGAAACATGAACGACTGGTGGACACCTGAAGATGCTGCCCTCTTTGAAAGCAAGTGCGATATCATGGCGCTCCAGGAATACACCTTCACAGACCCAGAGACTGGCGACGTTCACAAAATGAACCCACGTTTGTGTATGGGTGAGAACCTTGCTGATTTGGGGGGTGTTAGTCTTGCTGTTCAAGCCTTTTCGAAGCGTGTTGCGGAAAAGGTTGGAGCTGAGGAGGTGGAGAGGCGGTTGGCGTTGTTGAGAATCTTCTTCGCGGCTTGGGCTTCTCATCAGAAGACTAAGATGACAAAGGAGGCTGCGATTAGTCGGTTGGCAATGGATCCACATGCTCCTGGACCGTTCCGTGCTGGTGTTGTTGCCAATGTTGAGCAGTTCTACGAAGCGTTTGGTATTAAGGAGGGTGACGGAATGTACCTTTCGCCTGAGAAGCGTGTTGTTATGTGGTAGATGGTTTTTGATTTATTTGTGCTCTGGCCATGTCAGCTAGAATAAAATAGATACTTGCTTGATAATTTTAGAGACTATTGCTTTGGGCAGGTGTCCCACCATCGTGAACTTACGGCGAAGATAGTGATAGATAGGAACGCATCCGTATCTAGCCTCGCGACAAAGCCGTCCATTTCCTTTTTGCACAGGATGCGGCTTCCCTTGATTAAATCTCGGAGCAAGCCACCCGAAATTGACCGAAAACATGAAATTTTCCGAATCACCCTCCTTCCCTTCCTCAATTTCTTTCCCTTAACAACCCTTCTCGAATCTACCTGCCACTACAAACAACATGGCCATTGACTGGACAATCATATTCCCCGCTGTCGTTGGACCGTTGATGACATTCCAAGGTGCTGCGGGGTCAAAGCTTGCTTCGCTCGGTGGCGGTCCGGGTTTCTCAACGTTTATCATCTTCTTCTTTGCTTTCTTCCCAGCGCTGATTCTGTGGTTGGCGGATACGAACGGTGGAAGCTCGCCGGACCTTGCGTTGGGGAGGGCTAATACGCAGTGGTTTGCGTACCTGTGTGGGTTGTGTGGCCCTTTTGTTGTGCTGTGTATCTGTACGATTATTCCAGTCTTGGGAGCGTCGCTGTACTTTGTTGTTTCAGTGACTGTTAATATGACGGTTGCGCTTATTCTGGACAACTATGGGCTTATTGGGTTGCCTCAAAACACAGCTTCTACCGGGTCCATTGTTGGACTTGGTGTCATTTTGTTCTCTGTCATTGTCATTGGCTTCGCTCCTTCTAAAGTTGTGCCACCGGCTCAAGAGCTTCCTGATTCTCCTGGTGTGGTACAAGCACATGAGCACAAGGTTGATGTAGTCAAGGCAGATGAAGAGTCAGCTACGTCTTCCAAAGTCAACAAGGGCAGTCTATTCAAGTATTCTATTTTCGTGGCTTTCGCTGCGATGGCTGGAGCACTTGGTTCTGTTCAAGCTGGTCTTTCGTATTCCTTGTCTGTTGGGTACGGATCAAGCTCGTTCTCAGTTATGGCAAACAGTGGTCTCGCTGTGGTTCCATCATTCCTTGCCTTCTTGGTACAGCACTCCAAGCAGCCAACTGACTTCCGCAAAGTATTCAGAGAAGCTCCATGGTGGTCATGGATTGCTGCACCCGTCAACTTTGCTTTCATTTGTACAGTGACCTATTTGCCAGCTCGCTTGGGAACTGCTGTTTTGGTTGGAACCATGACGTGTACAACTCTTTTGGCTGCAACGATATTTGATCATTTTGGGTTGTTTGGGCTCCCAGTCCAAAAAGTGTCGGCGTTGAAGGCGGGAGGAATCATGTTGCTCCTTGCGGGAGTTATTGTCATGTCAATTTATAAATGATAGTTGCAATGTTGTAGTAAAACATTTAGAAACAACCAAGTCTAGAATTGTGTAGCGACTATGAAACAAGTGAAATCGAAAGTTTACTTCGAAATGGGTATAAAAAACGTAATGATAAAGGAAAGAATCTTGTAAGATTATCACATATGGAAGTAATAGTTGTTACTGCTGAAACAGAGCACAACTGATCCATCCGCATTGAAAATCTTGACAGTCGCTTGTCCCCAAATATTAAACTGTGGAACAATACCCGGCAACGCAAGCTGCAAATTCTGTGTCATCCAGTCCTTTGAAATCGGACAATTCACTCCCTTGAATGTACAGAAATCGAAAGTCTGGGTTTGGGAAACAGGGCCCCAACATGGTTGACCTGGGTTTCCACCACCAAGTGAACATACTGTTGTTTGCATCTGGATCTTGGCGCCGGCTGTTACGGTTGCGGTGTACCATCCGTTCAGTTGGACGATTGTGGGTTGGCCGCCTCCCATCGCCTAGAATAAAATTGAAGCGTTTAGGATATAGTAAGGAGATTGGTTTTGGAATGGGTCTTACCATGGGTGGGAGGTTGACAGCGTTCAAAGTGAAGGATTCTGAGTTGTCACAAACAAACCATGACGCGTCCTGTGGATATTTGGCCGTGTTTGGTTGTGCGTAGGTGGAGAGAGGGAGGAGGAACGAAATTAGGGCGACGGCTACTGAAGAGGCAAGCATCTGATAGCATAATCGGGTTAAAAACTAGAGGCGATAGGATCATATGCGTTTACGTTTGCAGGGATTCTTTCTTTCCTTTAAAGTGAAGAGAGTCTTTGATTTTTGGTGGTCTTTTGCGCTTCATTGTTGGATGGGAGACAATGGACGACAATGAGAAGTCAACGACAATGGCAGCGATTCTCGCAACATGATTGGAGATAGCGTGACAAGCTGGAACTCGCAGAAAAAAATCAAAAATTAAAGGTAAGGTATTTATTTCTGAATAAAACGAAGAAAGAACGGAAGTCGGGGGTGCTTTTAACGAGGAACGAAACCAAAGCATCAATTCCCTGGGTTCTGTTGAAACAACAAATTCGAATTCTGCAAACATAATACAACGCTACTTCCAGCCTGCACCAAAATCTTTGCACTGCCCCACACGCCAATCACAGTCTCTGGAGGTGGAATCACAATCTGTTGGTTCACCGTCATCCAATCCATCGCGATTGGACATACAGCTCCGGGAAGCGCGCAGAAATTGTATGAATACGAATGAGATGTGGGGAGGATGCATGGCGACGAAGATCCTTTCGATCCTCCGCAGACTGTTGTTGAGATTGTGAGGATCGCGCCTGCACTGACTGTTGCAGTGTACCTTAATAATATTGTGTGAGGACCTTTTTTTTTCTAATTACGATAATTGAGGGGGTTTTGTACCATCCATTCATGGTCAAGACTGTTTGTGTTCCTCCGCCGACGTAGAACGGTTGGATCGTGTTGATTACGAAACTGTCGTCGCCACAGGTGCTCCATCCGCCTACGTACGTGTCGCGGTCGGTGAGGGTTGAGTTTGTGGAGTAATCGTTGAGGATGAGGGATGTGGCGTTGACATGGAATGCGGTGAGGGCGAGAATGAAGATGGATAGCATTCTCGGGTCGTTCTATTCCTTCTGTTGTTTTTTCTTTGGTGGTGTTGTGTAATTTTTTGATTTTCGGCAGCTTGTGATTGGGGGAACAGAGTTGTTGGATCCAATCAGATTTTGGGAAGGAACGTATGGTGTATAAGCGGTATATATTTAGTCGTAAATAAATCACTATAACGTTCGATTAATTATGAAACAAGAGGGAAAGGTTGTTTGAATAACCGCTAGTCAACTGCCCATCAAATCACCAACTCAACCCATCTTTCATAATGTTCTTTGATCGAGGCAAAGAATGGGTGCAACAGAATCGCGGATGGAGTCAAGCGTTTCTTTGGAGAATACTCAAACATGCCCTATTTTCAACAAACTTCAGCAACACAAACCAAAATACAAAAAAGCGTACTGACTTCCATCAACGCCAGAAATCCTGGGTGTTCGGAACATTGGCGTTGGAACCTAGCTTTGAGAGACTTTCCAGGATGAAGGGCTCCGACGATTTCAAGAGTTTCAAATTCGAAGCAGTTTTCTTCTGGCCGGCCAAGTGTTCTACAACAAAAGAGTAAGTATAGCGTTTCAAAAGGGACATGCGTGAATATCAAACGTGGCACTCAACTCGACAATATCTTGACGAACAGCAATCTCGCTCTCACCTTTGAACAACTGTTTTCCAGTCAAACATTCTGTCGAAAGAATTTGTAAACCTTTTGAATGGCAAATACGTAAATGAAAGACGAACCCGCAAAGATACACGCGACACTCCACACATCAATCGCAGAGGTATACTGCTTCCCAGCCCTCCCACCACCCACCGGAAACTCTTGCTGAAAAAACACTTCCGGTGCACGATAAATCACAGTCTGCACAGCTGGCGAGTATGGACGCGCGGGAACCCATTCACGACGAGCGAGACCAAAGTCAATCAGTTTGATCAATGGCGGGCTTCCGGGGTTGTATGTTGGAGCATGATATTCGAGGGTTTCATGTCGCGGTGCATTATTCCGTGGATGGAGAGGTATGCGAGTGTGAGTGTGAGTTGGTATGTGATGTGCTGTGTTGTGTTTGAAGGAATTGGGGTTTAGTGTTGGTGTTGAATCTAAGAGATGAATAGGATATGACTAGTAGCTTAGTGAGGTTTCTATTGCTCGCTTCGCTTGCCAAAATAAGCCTTCCGACTGCGTCAATAAATCTGTCGGAAATCTCTTTTCGCTTCGCTCACAGTTTCACTCTTAGACTTCGTCGGTCATAGTTACTCGTTCCGCCCGCTGTTCCCTCCACTCACTCTATTCACTCAGCCAAATCTCTAAAAAACAACTCACCGCAGACCAATTCATATTAAAACAAGAACGCTCACGCAGACTACAAGCAAGAGTAGAAGGACAATATTCAAGCACAAGGTACGCTCTATCAACGTCCTTGCCGTGATCCAACAACTGTACAAGGAAAGGAAAGGAATCCTTGATACAGGAACGAGTCATTGTTTGGAGGACCATGAGTTCACGAATGTAGGCTGCTGGAATGTTTAAACGTTCACGAATGATGTTGGGGGGTGGGCTTGTTGATGTGGTGGATGTGGTAGTGGATGGAACTGGGGAAGGGATTGTTTCTGTAATTTGTTGGCATTTGATGGCTACGTAGGGTTGCTGTTGGAGGGGGTCTTGTTTTGGGTTGTTTGTTGGAGTAGCGCGTTTTGCGAGGAGGACACTTCCGTATGCACCTTGGATATTAAGTTGAATGAGATACGGAAGCGGTAGATAAGATCCATACCTTTTCCAAGTTCTTTGATTGACACGTACTTGTTGAGAAAGCAGTTGTTTTGTTGGGGCAAAGGAGTTACATGGCCATAAGGTGTAACTGATTCGTATGTTGAGAGGGATGGAGTAGTTGAGCCAGAGGCAACTGAACGCGTGGCAGAGTAGTCGGACGTGTTGTTTCCGAGCATCTTTTTCTGTCTAGTTTGACAGGTATTTAATGACGGGATAGCTGGAGGGAGAAGCAAAAGAAATCCAACAAACACAACAACAAAATGGTACAGCCAAGCCTTGTCCTTGAAGGCATCACTTCCCTTGAACCAACGGTTGTTCTTACTTGGAGCAGCGATGTGAACAGCACCGGCCCACGCATCGCTGCCTCGCTTCAGGGTCAGGTTCAGTCTGAAGCAGCCCGACACGGATCGATAACCTGCACCGAACCCCTCTTTGACACTGTCTCCGAGGCCATTTCAGTCACTTCAATTGGCGTACGTACTTGTCTCCTACTTCTACTTGTTAACCCTAACCCTCCTCTGACAACTGATCTGGGTTAAACAGGATGTGTCGCTTGTTTCAATCGCTGCTTTCACAAACTCGGACCGCATCGCTTCGGTCGCTGCTCTTCTCGCTTCTCTTTTTGAAGCTCAGAAAGTGGCGCGTGTGTTGGTTGTTGGTGCTTTGGACGTTGTGGCTGGAAAGGGTGTGAAGGTTGTCACGGCCGCGTTGCACTGCCAAACTAAAAGTAACTGCGTTTCACCCCTCCTCTTTAATGCGTTACTAATTACGATTTGTAATAAGGTACATTGCATACACTCAATCCATCCGTGCCGTTGAATGATCGCTTCCTTGGAGCTCTGGTTGTTTGTCTGCGTGCGTCTCCTTCGATTCAGACTACTCTGCTCGCCCTTCCTGCAAAAAAAGAAAGGAGTCAGGAAGATGGACGGGTCCTGGCGAGGTTGCAGGGGGAGGTTGTTGATGAAGGGATTGATGAGCTGGTGAATGAGGTGGGTCTCCTGTGTTTGAGTGAGAGGTTGAGGAGTTTGAAGAGAGTAGCGATTTAGAAAAGTGACGGTGAAATGATGACAATATAGTGGACTAGGAGGGTGAAGAGAGGCACTGCGGACGGCGCATTTGTCGTCGGGCTCACATCCGAAGAACAGAAAGCGAAGTACAACCGATAAGAACGTTTACAAAAAGTGGAATTGCGAAGGGAGCGGGAATTCAATGGCAGACGTTTTGTCAGAGCAAATGGGAATAAGATGCGAGCAATACGGAACTGTAATCAATAGCTGACACTCAACCGGTTTGGAATCAACTAATGCTTCTACTTGAAGGTACAATCATTCACTGGTCTCAAATTCAATGCGGATGTTGCTCGAACCGTTGTCCTTCCACATTTTGCAGCGAGGCGGAAGTTGGAGCAAGAAGGCAAAGTCGAGAAGAAGGATGATTTGTTGTTGATGTACATGTGACATGAATAAAGTCGCGTCGTTTTCCGTATTTCAAATCGGTGATTCGAGCTTGATTCGTTCAGGCGATAGTGAGTTGCTTCATTTTGTGACGAGGTACCTAGGTTCGAGTCACGTGTTGAACGCCACGGCTGACGAAAAAAGTCGATGATTACAACTGAACAATTTCGTGATTCATGATGATTTATCGAAAATGGTGAACAATCCCTGAGACTTTTTTGATATAAGAGGGTGAGGTACATTTAGCCTCTATACGGTTGTTGTTGGGAGGGAGTGGGTATGACTCTGACGTCTATATTTAAGACAGGATTAATACTAGTGTAATAGGCTTTTGTATTTGAAATAAGACGCTTTCGAGCACAGCCAAGTCTCATCAAGAGTTGGCGCACAGGGTTCACAGATTATGAGTATGGGTTACTCACGAAACGGTCTCTACCTTTCGCATCCGTTTCTATATCGGCGATGTCACAGCTGAATCTTTTATGTATCGGATGTGTGTGTTAGCGATGGGATCTCGATCGAAATCGCCAGTTGTGATTGGGATTGATTCGAAATTTCGCAATTTGCACGCCCAACTTGCGCAATGGTTGTCAACAGCATTTCGAAGCACATTTGAAATCGACCCGCAAAAACTCCTTTACAAGGAAAGCCACCAACTGAGAGTCCCCTTTCATATCTTCCTTGAAACTCTGTCGCAAACCCAAACAACCATCAAGTACCCAAAAATGAACTCAAGCTCTGCTGCATCTGATCTCGAACTGCCACTTCTCACACTCAGCCTTGGATCTGTAGTTATTGCCCTTTCGGTTATAACCATCAATGTGATTGCATCGCTGCGGAACGAGGACGGAAAGCTTCCCTCCCTCAGCTTCTGGACCAAAAAGGCTCCTGCGAAACAGCAGAAGCCAACGACTCTGGAAGTCACTTGTCAAGTCAAGACCCGGCTTCCCTCTGAATACTCATCCATGGAACACTCCCTGCTTTTGTACACAAACAACATTGACAACGAGGAGCATCTTGCGCTTGTCTTTGGCTATGAAGTGTCGGAGGATGGTGTGTACAGTCGTAGCTTGGAGGGTGTTCGGGAGGGGGAGAGTCCAAGGGATCGGGCTGTAAGAGGTGCTGTCGATGCTGGTGAGTTAACAACTAGTTTGGCAGATTTGTTTCAGCCTCCGTCTAACTCACTGTATTAAAACAGACAAAGTACCAAAGGCATCAACAAAGAAGGGAAACAAGGACCCTCTCGCTCGTATCCACTCTTGCTGTTTCACTGGTGAGACTCTTGGAAGTGTGCGATGTGACTGTCGGGAACAACTCTGTGAAGCCATGAAACGGATGGGCGAGGAAGGTCGAGGTGTCATCTTGTACCTCCGACAAGAAGGGCGTGGAATCGGGTTGCTCGAAAAGATGAAGTAAGCTTACATTTTGCTTTGTCATATCCCTGGAACAGATTACCTAACATATTGATTTCAAATTAGGGCATACAACCTTATTGACCAAGGATACGATACTCAAGAAGCTAATATCCAGCTGGGCCACCCTGCTGATGCACGGTCCTACGAAATCGCCACTGCCATTCTCCAAGATCTGCGAATCCCTTCTGTCCGTCTCCTCACAAACAACCCACACAAAATGAAGAGCATGGCAAAGGACGGTGTCGTTGTGAGCGAGCGTGTACCCATGATCCCTGCCAGCTGGTCGGACCTGAGCAAAGGAGAATTCCAAGATCGCGATGAGTACCTTGTCACAAAAGCACAGAAGATGGGGCACCTGTTGGATGTGCCCAAGGAGCTGGAAGTGTTTAGCACGGAGGCTAGTGAAAAGAAGGGAAGCATTGCTGCATGATTGGACCTTTTCTTTTGAGTTTATCTTCATTGTGCAGTTTTCTTGTGATATATCCTTGTTGGGGCTTTTAGTTATGGGCCGTTGTCTGTTTTGTTCTCTTCACAGAAATAAAGACATTAATTTTTATGTATTTATTTCGTTTACTCCATGTTCAATGAGAGAGAGATTGATACCGGTCCTGAAACCTTCATCAACGTGACACTAACAAACAGGTATTCTCATATTCTTATGGACTAGTCTTTGTAAGCAGTCCAACAGAATTTGGACATCTTTGATTGCTTCAAAGGTAAGGATGATTGAAAAGGGACAAATGAAATAAAACAACTGAGTTTATTGTGGCTCCATTGAACGGGATTGTGAATGGGTGCTTTGCTTACGATGAGTCTTATCCATAATTCTCTCTGTCGTTCTTGGCTTTGATTCATACCAAGCAACTTGGTCGTCGCGGAGACTGGATTGTCGTTGTAGTCGTTCTATAGTCTTTCGTCTTGTTTCGGTAGTGGATGTGATTGCAGTACTTGTTCGTGTGATTGAATCCTTGACTGCGTTTTTAATGGCTGAGGCTTGTGAATTACTTAATTTGCGGAGTTGGCTCCCTACCGATTTGATTTGTTTTAACTTAATGTTGTTAAGTATGGTCTTATACTTACAAAATAGTTCAGAGTTGATGACTTTTGAATCTTGAACGGGAGAAATCATTTAAGATTGTGTTTTACAACTAATGAAACCTACATGCATAGTTTTGAATCATGTAGAAAAATGCAATATTGAATCCATCTGTAACTATGGTGTATACATAGATTCCATAAAAGTTGACAGAACATACGATTGCAGACCGAATGACTGTTAAAAATGGAAACAGAGTAAATTAGAGAGAAGAGCGAAATTAAAATAAAAACCGGACCTGACTCAAATAAAAGAACTCGTTCAAGCCAAGATTGGGATTCAGAAATGTTTTTGTACGTGAATGCTAAGGAGACAATCAACGAGAACATGTCACAGACAATGTCACTGGTGTTGTAACCGATTCCAGAGAGAGGATATTGACTGTATATGCATTGATTCCCAACCAGATCCCAGAGTCCGCCACTTTTAATAAGGTCAAAAAGAGTCCATGCGAGGCGGTGAAGAAGCACAGCAATTATACCAAGTAAAACGTTAGAATTGAAGCCACTGATTGCATATGTCTTGTACAACAAGAAAGAATCTGATGTTGGGTTGGGTGCAGCTTAGATAAGCTCAATAAAGGGGGAAATAATACCGAAAGTCAAGTAAAAGCAGTGAGAAATAACATTAACCCATCTCTGTCCAAAATCACAATCGCTTTGATTCAGAGTGTACGCGAGGTTTGTTATAATCATGTACATAACGCAAAAGAAGTTGAATCCGTTGATTAAGATTGCTGGAGCCCATATAACGCGCTTTTGTGTACGTATATCTGACATGGTTTTTGAAATGTGTTTGATGGAGCCTGTGAAAGAAACTTCTGCGACGACGCCAGATGCGATGATGCATGTGAGAAGTTGTTTGGTTGAGATTGACATTTTACAGGTGATTTACAAACACGGCTGTGAAAATGATAATATTTTGTAAGTTTGTTAAGGGTAGGAAGTGAGATTAGGAGTATTCATTCATGAACAATGCGATGAATCTTTCAAGCACACAAACGAAACGGAAGCGACATTCCCTTTCTGACCTAGAATGAAATTTAGAATCATCTGCATCTATTTTTTCGGAAATCTGTCCAACAACTGGAATTAGCAGTTGTGATTGGTGGACCAGTGGCAGTTGTTGTTGAAGTTGAAAATCCAAACCAAATTCAAGCTGAGAGGAAGTACTCAGTTAATCCAACATGATATCAATTCCAATTCAAAAACAAAGCTCCGTTGTTTTATCTGTCTCTTTCTCATTGTCTTGGCCTTCAAACCAACAATTCGATTGAATCAAAAAGTGTACATCTTTAATTGCTTTCGAGATGTAACGTCAAGAGCCTTGCATTAAACCTTATGTGACTACTCCAGCTGAAATGAGTACCGCGAAGAGCTGGGAGTTGTTGTTGTTTGCCATAAAGAAACTCAATGTAATTCAGGTCCACAATCATTAAATTTCAATTTCAACTTATACAAGCTTGAAAACACAATAACCAACATATGAGTTTATTGTGGCCCCAAAGATCGTGATTGTGAGTGGATACTTTGCTTTCGATGATTCTCATCCGCAATTCTGTTGATGGTTCTTGGTTTTGACTCGTCTGAAACAAATTTGTCTTCGCGAAAACTGGATTTTCGCAGTCTTTCCATAGTCCTTCGTCTTGTTTCGGTACTTGAAGCGATTGCAGCACTTGCTCGGGCGATTGAGTCCTTGACTACATTCTTGACAGTCGAGGCTCGTGAATTACTTGATTTACGGAGTTGACTCCCTATCGATTTGATTTTTAAATGTGACCGTGTCAAATGTTGCTGCCATGACTTACAGAATAGCTCGGAATTGATGACTTTGGAGTCTTTGCATTGGGTTTGTATTAGAGTTTGTGAATGTGACTGACAAAACTCACACGCATAGTTTTGAATCATGTAAAAGAATTGAATGGTGAATCCGTCAGTTACAAAGGTGGACACATAAATTCCGTAAAAGTTGACAGAACATATGATGGCAGAACGAATAACTGTGAGACAACCGCTAAAATGAAGGAATGACAAGATGCAATCAAAAAAAACATACCTGACTCAAATAGAAGTATTCGTTCAAGCCAGGATTGAGAATCCGAAATGTTTTTGTATGTGTATAGAAAGGAGATGGTCAAGGAAAACACGTCGCAGACGACATCACTTGAATTATAACCGATTCCTGAGAGTGGATACTGATTATATAGGCATTGATTTCCAACGACATCCCATAATCCACCACTATTAATGAGGTCAAGTAGAGTCCACACAAGGCGGTGAAGAAGGACCGTGATTATGCCGAGCAAAACCTTGGAATTGAAGCCACTGATTGCATACGTCTTGTACAATATGAACGAATCTGGTGTTGGGTATTTACATTGTTAAGAAATGAAGATGCAAAGAGAAAGTTGTACCAAAAGTCAAGTAAGAGCAGTGAGCAATAACGTTCGCCCATCTCTGTCCAAAGTCGCAATCATTTTCATTCAGAGTGAACGTAAGTTCTGTTACAATCATGTCTATTATGCAAAAAAAGTTGTATCCGTTGATTAAGAGTGTCGGAGCCCAGATAACGCGCTTTTGTGCGCGTACATCGGAAATTGTTTGTGAAATGTATTTGATTGAGCCTGTGAAGGCAACTTCGGCGATGACTCCGGCTGCGATTATGCATGTGAGAAGTTGTCTGGTTGAGATTGACATTATGGAAGTGATTTACATGCACGGCTGTGAAAATGCATAAATTTTAAATTTGTTAAGCAGGGAAGAGCAAGAGGGATAGATGATAGTTTTGGATTAGTGTGATGAATCTTTCAAGCACACAGAAGAAACGGAAGCGGCTTTCCCTTGCTGTCCCCAAAACATCGAATGCAGCATCTTCACCATCTCCGGTTGTTCGGAAGTCTGTTCCACAATTTGCCTCAGCAGTTGTTACTGATGGACCAGAGGCAGTTGATGGTGAAGCACCTCAAGTTGAGGCAAACGAGGTTTCTGACCCAGCCAAACCATCGCCAAATCCAGTTGAATTCAACCAAGTTCCGCCGTTGTTTCCGTCTCTTCCCGCCTGTCTCGGCCTTCAAACAACAACAGCAATCCACCCAAATCCGTGCTTGTTCGCGCCTTTGCCCACGGAGCAAGTCGAACTCTGGCGCCGATTGAGCGATTGTTGTGCGGTGTTTGCGCGGAGAGACGAGGCTGCGACTGCGACTGCGACTGAGTGTGGCAGCGATGGTGCTCAAGGTGCACATCTGGATTCGGACATTGATTCGGATGTTGTCCCTCCAACTCAAATCAATCACAATTCACACGTTGCCTCAAAGATGAATATTGCGGATTATGTACCGGCTTCGTTGAGTCCTGAACCAATGGTGGTGGATTCGGAACCATCGAAACCTGCTCTTGCTCTCGTATCTATACCGACTCATCAATCTATATCTGTCATTGATTTAACGCTGGATGATAATATTGAGGATGATGATTTCTTTATGCCCAAGCTTCCACCGCCTTCAAAACGGCCTGTAACTATTACAGTGTCGAGCAGTCAGCCTTCAGCGAGTGATTCTGATTCGTTTGCTATGCCCGAAACTCCTTCCACGCGTGCTGCTGATCACAACTTTGGTCTTTCGGATAGAAATGGAGCTGGGAATTCTGGAATGGAGTCCATGAAGCCTTTATCACGTCCAGTACAACAACCAGCTGGCGGAAATAAACCATGGCTTCGCGCCAATAATCAGACTGGTTCTATCAACTCGTCAAAACCGATTCCTCCTCAACCTATACCGCCAACCGCTCTTCCAGTGTCTCCTGTAGTAGCGAACGCGTCTCCTAAACGAAGTTATGACGCTGCATTCTCTTCATCATCCGTGAATGCAGTCAAGGCGTCGACAGATTCTTTTGTACCTATGCCATCGAAAGTTGATGTCCAACCTGTTGTACTACCACCAATGAGTACTGGACAAAGACCTGTACCGATGGGTGCTGGATCTAAACCGTGGCTTAAACGACCGACTCCGCAACAACCACAACAACCTGGTGCACAGCCTGGGAAGATGACAGTAGCGAGTATGGTTGCGACACCTACGCCAGAACCTGAAATACGCGATACTGTTAAATCAACAACGAACGCGTCTTCAAATATTCCACCAGTGAAAGGTGGTTTGGTGGGGCATAGTGGAAGTGCGGGTGTGAATCAGAACAAGCCATGGCTTCGTCACACTACGAGCAATCTGAAGAATGTATCTGATACAGCGAATGTGGGACACGTTATTTCACAAGTTGGTTTGGTGCAGCCTCAACTACAAACGCAGCAGCCGATTCAGCAGGCACGGAAACCGTGGTTGAGTAATACATCTGGAAGTAACGTGCCGCCCACGATTGGAGCTCCTGTAGGAATAAGTAGTGGGGGGCCCAGTAAAAAACCATGGATGAAGGCGAATACGTCATCAGTGACGAGTCAGGCAAGTCAATCTGTGAAGACCAACTTGAAATGTCCTGTGTGTGATATTATAATGCCGTTGGGGAGTTTGAAAGGAATGCTATGTGATGGATGTATAGCGTCGTTTGGATAATAAGGATAGAATTAAATGGGACTGTTTCTTTTGTTTGTTGGAAATCTGATGCAACACCTCTCAATCGTGACAAGTCCTCTAAGGCGATGCGGGATCCGTGAGTCTTGTCACTTTTCTTATAAGCCAAGTATTTACTCAATCATATATAGACATGACAAGGCCAAGGCGGATTCAAACAGCTGTGACAAGACCAGCACCGCTTTCATCGCAGGCTCTCTTGAATCCTTCATCAGCAACAAACCCAACTGGAACAGGTTACTTAGCTCTCAAGTGTATAAAGCCTCAATATCTGACAAGAGCACTTGTAGAACACAAGTCGAAATGGCATGGAAGCGAACACTGGATGGCCGAGCGCTTCTATTCGATCCTTCTTATTCCGTCTCTTGCGACATCGCTGATTGTGGGGCCCGTTTTTATTAATGATCTTGTGCTCGGAGTGCTGTTGCCTGTCCATGTTCATATGGTGCGTGTTTGTTGTGAAAGGACCAGGTCTGAATTGAATAATAGGGATTCGATTGTATGATTCAAGACTATATTCCTGCGCGTAAATACGGTATATGGCACATTGTCTCGACATGGACTTTCAGGGTTGTGACTGGAATCGTTCTGTACGGGTTGTTCACGTTCAACACGATGGATGTAGGGATTACAGCCTTTATGCAGAAACTGTGGACTGGAACGAGTAAAAGAGAGTTACGACTGAAGGTGGAAGATGACTGAATCAATAAATAACGAATTAAAGGCAAAAAGCAGAAGAAAGAGAGAAGTTTGCATTTTTTCCAACAGAACAACAAAAGAAAGAAATGTTCTCCCTCGCCACTCCATCTGTGAGATCGTTTGCCGCCGCCCGCATTTCATCAGTTGGAATTGCGCGATTCCACTCGGGTGAGATTGTGCTTCAGGGTTAAGTTAGGGTTAACGTTGGGGTTAACACTTTGTTATTTGTTTCTGCAGCTCCTGTCGCCTTCTTCAACAAGTCAGCCAAGGCCCTTTCTGCTGCCTCAGGTGTTGAGACTGCTGTGGCTTCAAACGCTGGTTGGTGTTTGTCCCCCCTATCGAACGAGTGAGAGGAAGGAAGGGAGATTGGAAATCCAGCACCCACATTATCAACCCACACACACACTATTGCGCCCTCCTTTTGAGTAAAACTCCGGCCTGACACCTAATACTCTATTTTAAATAGCCAACTTGGCCGAGAAGAGCAAAACCCACGGATCGTACCACTGGAACTTTGAACGCGGTCTTTCTGTCGTTACTATCCCTCTCGTTGCTACGGCCTTGATCTCGGGTCCTATCCCTCTCGTGGACTTTGGACTTGGTGTTGTCTTGCCTTTGCACACCCACTTGGTGAGTCTTTGGGTTTTGTACGTTGGGGGAAAAGAGATTTGGGATGTTTGTGGATCGAAACGTATCTGAGGGGTGGGCACTGGATGGAGAGAAGGCGAGACTGCGAGGGAGGATTAAAAGATGTTGTCTTGGAATGTAGGAATGTAGGGCAGGGAGGATGGTGTTGTTGCACCGATGGATGATGGCATATTCTCAGATGGACTCATACCGTCAATACTAGGGTTTCGACTGTATCGTTCAGGACTACATCCCAGCTAGAAAGTATGGAATCTTGAACACTATCGGAACCTGGGGTCTCAGAATCGTGACTGGAGTTGTTTTGTACGGATGTTTCGCATTCAACACTACTGACGTC
Organism: Rhizoclosmatium globosum; assembly: GCA_002104985.1. Lineage (NCBI taxonomy): Eukaryota > Fungi > Chytridiomycota > Chytridiomycetes > Chytridiales > Chytriomycetaceae > Rhizoclosmatium > Rhizoclosmatium globosum. Next base: position 25,514 of record MCGO01000144.1, on the reverse strand, counting down.
GGAATCACTGCCTTTGTCAAGAGACTCTGGACTGGAAAGCTTTAAGTTTGGTGTTATTTACGTGGAATAAAGTCCGTTTGAAATTATTATTCCTGTCATCTAGCAATCCAACCTCTATGCTATCTCGAAATCAAAGTTAAAAAGAAACCTAGATTATTTCTTGCTTGTAATAAAATAATTGCGGCACAGATAAAACGCAATGACAGACCAGACACTCATTCCTCCAACAAGACCCCAGAACCAAACACATTCTTCACCATCGACATCGCGTCCTGGTACTCGCACGTTCATACCAAACAGACCGGCAACAATGTTCCATGGAATCAGAATAGCAGCAACAATGGTGGCCTTATTTCCAAGTTCTGCACTTCGATTCGAGATTGCTGCCATTTCAATTGAGATTTGAGCAAGGTAGTTTTGATGTGTTCTCGAGAGTACTTCCTCTGAATGATCGAGTTGTTGAGTCATTGTAAAAATGTGGTCTATCCAGTTGTTAGGTTAATGGGAACGTGAGAAGAAGACCAGGAAAACACAAACCTTGAATATCACTGAGATAAAGTCCACTTTCACCTTCGACTTTGTTTGATGTTCGTTTAATAACTTGCTTGAGTAAATCGGTCTTGGAGCAAAACTTTTGCAGGAATGTTACTTTTCGGCGAGCGTTTCCGATTCGACGGAGCATGTCACTCTATTCGGCAAAACTCAAATTAGTGATGATGGCATCAATATGATGAGGAAAGAGATGGGGGATGGTACCATTTCGTTTGCTGTCAAAACAAGAACAAGTTGGTCAATGGAATCAACTTCAGTTTCGAGGTAGTTGATGGATGGCAGGAATCCATCGCACACTTCATCCATAAGAGCATAGTTGAGCCAATCGGGAGAGAAGGAGCCACCGTAGAGTGTCAATCGTTTGATTCTTTCGAGGACTTTGTCAATGTGGTCCATCGGGGCGGAATGGAACTAATATAACGTTAGAACATAATCCGTGAATACCAGTGAATAGGTACCGTTAGAACGCATTGCTTGAAAACAAGAATATGTACACTGATGGGAATGAGCATATCCTTTTCCTCATCCTCATACGCTGACTGAATGCAAACGAAATAGTAGTTTGGAAAGATTTCACAGCGTTCTCGGGAATCGCGCGATTGAATATCTTCAGTTGTGAGAGGGTGGATTTTGAAGAGACGAGATAAGGTTTCAACTTCGGCACCTGTAGGCGAGCACACGTTTATCCAGAATGGGCTTGATTCGAGGATTTGGAGGATTGACGAATCGGAGGATGTCTGCCAGAGTGGAATATCGTGCAGTGAAGTTCCTCTGAGTGGTTTCGTTTTATCAGAGTAAAAGAGGAATCGCGGGGTCTGTTGCTCAATCAGTTTCTGCTGCTGTCTGAATGAGGAGGTAGTTTTAATGCGGGACAGTGATTCCGGTGCCATCAAGAAGTCGGCTAGGTCCTTCAAGTTGACATCGTCTTCCTCGGTGTCCTGGGTCGCTGCCTGGATTCCCTTGAGCCCTGGCGACTTTGGATTCTTTGGATTCAGGCCAGGCGACTTTGGATAAAGACCCGACGGCGACTTTGAAAAGGTGAATCGCTTCTTTTTCAGCGACAACTTGTCTGATTGCGAGTGTGAGTCATCGTTGTTGTCGTCGTTGGCATTGTCCGTTGAATTCGAATTTGAAGTTGAGGATTCGGAATCGGAGTCGTTGTGAAGGTTTCGGAAGGCTTCGGCGGCTCTGATGTCGTTTAGCTTCGAGGCTTCTTCTTTGGCCTGGAGGCTTTCGAGGTCGCTGTCGTCGGTTTCAGTGGATGGATTAGTGGCTGGATCATCGGATCGGATGAAACTGAGGGGGACGGGGTCTTTCTTGGGCATTGGTTTTGGTAGTGCGTTTCTTGTTGGGCGTGTGTTGTCAAAGCTGTCAAACTGGAAGAACGTGTGCTTCTCGGAAAATTTCGTATTTCTAATTTTAGAAAGTGGGTATTTTCCGACTTATCTCTCACTTTGGCATGCGGCATTTATAAATGTAACCTTGTAGTTGCAAACGTTCAACTTGAATTAAGTCTCATTTCGATTACGCACATCATCCCTGCGAGGATCCGTCGTTTCCCTCCCTTTCGCACATTTAAACACCTTCGCTTTTCGAACACCTCTTCTCTTTCTCATCTATATTGGCATGCATTGCTTTGAGTTCGAAAATAAGAATGAAAACGATCTCATTGTTGCTGTTTGGGACAAGCCAATCGCACTCCATCCCATTGTTCAAATTTGACTTCCTTTCTTCTGATTGGAGGATTATGTCGGTTCTTTCTCGCTCATGAACGTTCCATGGGCTTCGTTGTATGGTACTTCAAAAAGAACGTTCACAAAAAACAAGGTTTATGCTTTCACAATCCTGCATTTAAACTTCACTGTTATATTACCCCTTCATTTACAAATAATCTACTAAATCAATTTTCTAGATTATTATGATCACAAGTTTTCTTGTCTCCATTGCTGCTGGGTTCATTGCTGTTGACGCTGTCGTCGTCAAAGAGAAACGCCAGACTGCAGTAGTTCCACCAACTACTAAAGCTGCTATTTATGCCCAAAACTACAGAGGGTTTCAAATCGGAGGGACTTGCAAAGCAGACTGGGTTTACGCCTGTTCTGATACAAACAACGTGATTAGATGCGGTAATGACTTAAAATGGATTTTGGATGGCAGTGGAGACTGCATCAGCAAGAAACAAATTTGCGGTTATCCTGCTCTTGGTTCAGGGGTGGCTAATCCATACTGTGTTGTTAGTATTAATTCATTTAATACGGAGGGAGCTGAAAACCAACCTTTAGGATGCTTGCAAAGCTCTAACTGTGTTCAGCGGATACCTTCAGAACCCAAGCTTTCCAAGAGCAATTTGCTCAACAGATTCAAACCAGAACTATTGTTATGATACAAAAAAGTGGGTCAACTTTTCTAATGATACAAGCAACTGTGGTGGCTGTGGTAAGATTGTTCCTAGCGGAGACACGTGCTGTTCTGGAATCGCAAGAAACCTACAAAACGACGTGGCCAACTGCGGTGCATGCGGCAGGCTTGCTGTTTATGACAATCATTCGGCAAACACATGCTGTAACGGACGAGGAATTGATATTCAGAACGATAAAGATCACTGTGGTGCTTGTAACAGGCCAGCTTCTTTGGATAACTTAAATGCAGACAAATGCTGTGGTGGACGCGGTAAAAACACAAGAAATGATACAGACCATTGTGGTGATTGCTTCAAATCTGTTGCTTTACAGACCCCTGGCGGGGATATGTGCTGTTCTGGCGTGGCCATAAACACACAAAACGATACTGCCAATTGTGGCGAATGTGGAAAGAGTATGACTCAGTGGCGTTCAGATGCCGACATGTGTTGTTCTGGACAAGGAGCCAACACCAAAACGGACTCAAATAACTGTGGCGGCTGTGGTAACGAAGTGGGAGCTAAAGGAGGTGACAAGTGCTGTAATGGCAATATTATCAATACTAAAGAGAATTCTTCCCACTGTGGTGGGTGTGATCAAAAATGTACGAGCGGCGGCTCTCCTGGTTGTTGTGGCGGAAAGTGTAAAGACTTGTCAGTCAATTCGAAGCATTGTGGAAAGTGTGACGTTGATTGCGGCGAGGAAAAATACTGCCTATCCAGCTTATGCTACAAACCAGCATCTTGCAAAGAGTTTAAGGATGGAAATGTGTGTGCCAATTCGGTGGACAAGGACACCAATGTTTTCTCTCGTCGTTCAGAGCTCTAGCTACTGACGTTCTACTTTCTTCTTGTCTTGAATTTCAAAACTCTTATCTAAAATCAGTGACTTGACCTTATGATTCAACAAAGTTTTTGTTCTTCCTTGCGTTTTTCTGAAGTCCTGAAAACTGGCAGAATCATTCAGAAAATCCGAAAAAAGCCTGGACGTATTTCTAAATCATCCATTTCCATTGTCCTGCCGTTATGATAGAGTTTCCAAATAAGTTTTAGTTAGTTCATTCAAAGAAAAGACAATCTGTATTGAAACAATCAAAAATAAACCAAACAATGAACACCCAGCCATGTGAAATCAAGCTGCCGATTGATAGTGCCGCGTCTCTTTCATTCTATCTGGATTCTTCTATTGGTATTTTAGACTTACCCGGCGAGCTTATTGAACAAATACTTTTGTATGTTCCAATTGACAGCAACTTAAGTAATGTTGGCATCAGCTACTCTGGATTTGCGGCTTTTATTTTTAACAGCTATAATTTTTCAAGCGCTCATTATAAATCTTATGGAAATGGTGCGGCTCTGTTCACACGCGATGTTTGGACTGTGCTGCCTTTAAATTATCACATTGCTATTTTAGGTCAATTATTCCAGACACCACTGATGAACCATGTTCGAATGAGTCAAGTATTAAATCTTAAAATGTCTATGGAGAGGTCGGTGAAAGTATTCAGGGCCTTGGAAAGACTTCCTGGAGGCTATAACTTCCGAGCATGTTGCGAACGAAGTTTGAGATGGTCGTGTTTTTGGGGCTACGAGCAAGTTGTAGCGTGCTTGTTAAAACAGCCGCAAGTGAACCCTGCTGCAAAATTCAATGCTTCTTTGCGGCACGCGGCCGAGTTTGGGTATCTGGAAATTTTGAACATGCTATTAGAACATACCGCTGTGGATCCAGGAGATTGTTTGAACTATTCCATAAGAATGGCTGCTGAAAATGGACACTTGAAGATTGTGAAGCGACTACTTTCAGATAATCGAGTAGATCCTAGCGCAAAACGAAATGAAGCTGTGATATTGGCAGCAGCGAATGGTTTCACAGATACCGTTGAGTTGTTGATGCAAGATCTGCGGTGAGATGATTTTTCAATTTATCCTCGAAACTAACATAACAATATAGTGTGGATGCCAGTGACTGTGACAATGAGGCAATCCTAACCGCATGCCAAGAGAATCATCCAGAAACAGTCAAGGCTTTGCTGTCAGATCCTCGTGTTGATCCCAGTGAATTTGACAATATTGCGTTCAGCATCGCGGTTGAAAATGATATGCTTGAAATTGTTTCCATTCTGATGAAGGATCCTCGTGTCAATCCAGGGGTTATGAACAGTACGCCTTTACTCGTCGCATCTCGATTGGGAAGTGCTAAAATGGTCAGCTTGCTCTTGTCTGACGAACGTGTGGATCCAAGTGCGTGGAATGGACAGGCGATTCTGAACGCTGTTTTTGAAGGACATTTAGATGTGGTTAAAGTTCTTGCAAAGCACGACAAGTCAACGAATCATATTTCCGCAATGAAAATGGCGCAAAGGAAAGGGTTTCATGAAATTGTTGAGTTTTTGCACGACTTTGTGCCAACTGTCGCGTCTTATGAGTTTCAGTAGTTCTTTCTGAGCTATTCCTTAATTTTCTTCAAATAAACGTGTTTTTGATTATAAGATACTTCTCCACAATAATATGACACATCAAATTGGAGGATGCAAGTCCGATCCATTAAATCATCCAACAACCAATGAATCCCGCAACAATCACAGACGGAACCCAATTCCTCGCATGGACCGATGCTCAAAAGACAGCTGCCCTTTTCCGCCTTGCAGCCGAGGAAGGCGGCGACACTGTTTCGCTGTTTGGGCAGACGCCTCAGTTTCCAATCGCCGACGCCGACTTTGATCTCTTTGCCACTGTTTTCGCGGCCCGGAAGAACACTCGAATCGCCCTGAGCCACAAGGAATTCATCCGGAAGACGTTTCTCCGCTTCCGGCCATTCTTCCCAAACTTGACTGCCGAGACGGTCCATGTGCATGATAACTCGAAACTCAACTCGTTTATTGAAGTGATTGGGTATACCGAGAAATGGGTTCACGGCACTACAATTCACTGGGAAGCCGCGAAACAGCACCATTACGACGTCAATTCGCATCACCCGGAATTCCATCACGGAAATGAAATGACCGCGTCAGATTTGGAGGAGAGTGTTGTGGATATGCTTGCTATTCAATGGGAGCGACGATATGGAGGAGACGATACTGTGCCTGCTGCCACACTTGTCACAATTGATGATGTTTATCTTCAACGGTACGTGGTTGCCGACAGACCTCGAGTTCGTCAACTCTTGGACTTAATCGCAAAGTCGGATCTGTAGACTGTGAGGGTTTGCTCAGTTTCATTCTACAACTTTACAAGTTATCTGTGACAGCATTTTTAATAAGAAATAAGAAATAAGATTCTGATATTTATTCAACCATGACCTGTCCTGGAGAGTGTTGCAAATCTGCACTGAAACTCGAACCTCATATTGACTGTTGCCACAGATGATGCGATCATCAACGGTCCTCGCGCGGCCCTTCATCGCAACTTTAGATCGACGAACAACATTCGCTGGATCGTTTCAATCAGTCGGAACTGCTCTTGGACTGCGATCAGTGACCTCATCACTGCCTGTCTTTGGCGGCCAGAAACTGCTCAAGAAACCGCAACAATCAACTCAACTCACTTTGAAACAATTCGACAAATTGATCGAAAAGGATCTCAAAAAGCGGATCGTTCAGAGACTCAAACAGACGAAACAAGCAAAACCTCAAATCAATAGCACCTCATTAACACAACCACTGAAGACACATTTTGTCGCCCCTCAAAAGAACCTCTTTAAGTATCAGAATAGCTTGCCTCGGGTGAGTCTGCTCCTGGTTGTATCCCATGTGATGTGTCTGATCATTGATCAACCACCAAGCTGCCCATCCCGTCCCTTGAAGAAACATGCTCCAAGTATCTTGCATCAGTCCGCCCGCTTCTTTCAAAGGCCGAATACGGTACTACCACAGCAGTTGTCAACGATTTTATGACTGGCTTTGGAAGGACGCTCCAACAGCGTTTGATCGAACACGACAAGTCGAAACCAAATAGTTGGTTGATTGATTGGTGGAATTCTCTGGCGTATATGGCGTATCGTGATCCTGTTGTCGTAAATGTCAGCTATTACTACTCATTTGTTGACGATCCAAACCGAATGGGGCAACCCGCTTTGAGAGCCGCTGAAATAGCCACGGCTGCAATGGAATTTCGGAGATTGATTGTGACGTAAGTTTTAACCATGGAATAGATCTGTGCATTGACGCTTTCCCCTCGCAGTGAAGAGCTGCAGCCGGATATGGTCCGCGGGACAGCACTCTGTTCAAATCAATACAGGTAAGCTCTAAAACTGACTTTTAATTGGGGCGTTGAACATTTTCTCCACAGATACCTTTTCAATTCAACACGTATTCCTCAAATCCCAGAGGATATTACACGTCTATCAGATCCAACTAAACATAATCATATTATTGTGGTTCGAAAGAATCAGTTCTTTAATGTGGAACTGGTTGTGAATGGTAAACAGTTGTCAACGGACGAGATTAAAGAGTAAGCTTCTCTCAGAAAACTATTGATTCTAATTCTTTGATTCGTCAGACAAATAGAGGCTATCTACAACACTGCAGATCAATTTGAAGATGTACCACCTGTTGGAGTATTGACAACTTTAGATCGTGACGCTTGGACTCATGTACAGTTGAACTCACTGTGATAAAGCATCTTGCTAAAATAGCCATCATCTTCTAGGCTCGTCAAGAATTACTCTCCTTTTCCAAAAAGAACCAATTATCTCTGGACAAGATTGAAACAGCAGCCTTTGTGATTTGTCTTGATGACTCAAAACCAACGACTTTGGAAGAAGTAATATTTCTTAGCTTTCGCATATTAAGTACTCAACACTAAATGAACACTTTAGAGAGCTATGGGCTGTTGGGTGGGAGATGGCAAGAATCGATTCTTTGACAAGAGTTTGCAATTTATTGTCTTTGATAATGCTGCGGCAGGCTTCAATGGCGAACATTCTATGGTTGATGGTTCTCCAACCCTCAGGCTTTGTGATTGGCTTCTTGGGTCTCTTGCCAAAGGCACCATAAATCATGGACGTCCAACAGGAATCAAACATACAGCTCCTTCCAAATTAGACTTTGATGTTTCAGATAACATCAAAAGCTTCATTTTGAAGGCCGAAGAGAAATTTCAAACACTAGTGGATGGGGAGGAGTTGCGAGTTCTGGAAGTGAAGGGCTTTGGAAAAGATGCCATCAAAGAGTTGAAGTGCTCACCAGATGCTTTCGTTCAAATGGCAATTCAATTGGCATACTATAAAGTCTATGGGGAGTCTGTTGCAACGTATGAAGCTGCGCAGACAAAGAAGTTTCAATGGGGTCGAACTGAAACTGGTCGCAGCTTGAGTTCTGAGAGCCTCCGATTTGTACAAGTGATGCAAGATCCAGGCGTTGGTTTAGAAAGAAAGGCAAAACTGGGAAGAAGGGCAATGAAAGCTCAAAGCCAATATCTGGCTGAAGCTTGTGATGGAAAAGGTGTTGATCGGCATTTACTTGGGTTGAGGCTTGTACAAACTGAAAAAGAGAAACAACAAGGATTAGGAGGACTCTTTCTGGATCCTGCGTATTCCAAATCAACTCATTGGAAATTGAGCACTTCGCAGATTTCGAGTGAGTGGTTCAATGGTTTGGGCTTTGGACAGGTTGTCAATGATGGTTATGGAATTGGTTATCAAATCAAGGGCAACAATCTTATGTTCACTGTTGTGAGTAAGAAGGAAGGAATGCAAAATCAAAAAATGGTACATGCTTTGGAAGAATCTATTTCAGAATTGAAAAAAGTGTTTGAGCAAATTGAATAAAAGCCTCTGCCTTTCCCACTCTACTGCTGTAGATTTTACAAACAGAACTGAGAAACCGTTGCAAAGAGCCTTAAATATGTGTAACATTAGGAGTAGTAGATCATTTTTAAAAAGATACCAAATAAAAGCTAGTCTTGCATACTCAGCTTGTATTTCACAATTTTTGTGGGAGCGCCCCTGGCGCTGTCTTGGAATCCCCCCAAATTTTTGGATGTAGTGTTGTTCCGACCAGCACACGGGTTGACAATAGGGGTGGTCAAAGTTGGGGAATTTGGACAATTTTGAGAAGTGCGAAAAGCAAAGTTTTGGAACGTCCAAAGTTCGCTTTTGGATTCGAAAAGCGTGAGGTGGGTCTGCTTTTCAAGTTTGTGTTTCACTTTTCGCTTTTCAGTTTCGCTTTTCACCACCACCATGGCACCGAAGCCAGCGTTACGGCCACCAACGGAACCATTGCCAGACTTTCCGATAATGAAGCCGCCAAGTCCATTGAAGCGAAAGTGATCTACAGGACAAGGCCGTAAGTCGGCATCCAAGCCACTTACTCAAACATTTACTACACCAGGCGAATTCACAGCTATGATCAATTGGCTGGAAGTTACATCCAATTTCAAAATTGTTGTTGGCGGGGCAGGACGTGAAAATGAAATCGGATCAGTTGTTGAGGAAGGTTGATGGGTTGAAGCAGCTCATGGACCATGTGAATACAACCTGCCGTAGTGGTTGGGACGCTAACACTGTTTGGAGCCGCTATGATGGATGGATTACAAGGTATGTGATTTGGTTGTGTGAATCCAGAAAAAACTTCTCGAAAAACGCGACACCCCCGCCAACAACACCATGCAGACGCAAACGACGCGTTGCAGGAGCCGAGGAGTTAAAGGGACAAGGGAGCGAGAGGGGCGAGGGGGCCGGTGCAACAGGAAACACGCAGCAACAATAACTGCCAAACCCTCAACAAGACAATACGCAGCAGTGCCAGAGGCGAAGGAGAGCAATCAAAACATGGCGAGGGACGGGAAAGACCCACAGGAGCTGGACAGGCGGGACAAGTGGGACAGGAGGGTCCGGCGGGACAGGCGGCTATGGAGCAGGGTGGAAGGCAAGGGGTACTGGAAAAGTGCCACCAACAAAAAGACACTGTGCTGCTGCAGCAAGCCGCGACAGGTGCGTCTGCTGGCCTACTAACCCCCTTGTCAAAACAGGACACTACCGAACTGACCCCAATATACGGCCGTCAGGTTAGGTTAGGGTTTATACCCTTAGTGTTGGGATGGGTTAAGATGGTCAACTGGACTATACCATCATAAATGGCCAAAACAACCAATATAACTCTTATTTCAACCTCAAAGAATACTGTTATGTGTTTGTTGGGGCCAAGTTTTAATTTGGGTTATGTCTTGCAGATGCAGACGCAGATGCAGACGCAGATGCAGACGCAGACGCAGACGCAGATGCAGACGCAGATGCAGATGCAGACTCCTATTCTCTAACTGCTCACTTATCAATAAAAGAACATTTATACATTAATTTTATACACTAAATAAACATAAAAACACCATTTCCCACACCACTTTTTTCTGACCCATCCTGTTTTGGCCTTAGTGTTGAGATTTGGGTTTGGGTTTGCATATGCAGATGCAGATGCAGATGCAGTCTCAGACTGTTGAAGTGAAAATAAAAGTTATCACTGAAAAGATACTGCCTTTATTTGTAGAGATTTGAAGGATATTGCTGCATAGGTGTGGAAATATTATTTAATGAAAAAAGAAGGAGGAGTGGCTGGTTCATTGGTTGTAACTGATAGAACACTGAATTAGGAAAAAGAATCAGAACCACTTTTGTCTGTTGAAACATTTGGAATGTAGCTATGATTTCTAGGAGTAACATTATAGTCAAGTTCTGATCTATGGAAGACTCTCAACACATTCATAACTTTGCCATTGGGGTATGAGAGTCTTGTTGAGTTCCAAATGTGTGAATCATCACTCCAACCTCCAGATGGAATTATTTCAATGCGGCTTTTCATTTCTGCTTGAAAGTTTCCTTTGAAGGTTGGAATCAAATTTGTTGGCCCATCATTCATCCCGTATCACTGCCTATTTTCAATACTCTCCAACACCTTCCAGAGCAAACCATAATAAGCAGCCAGTCCATTCCATTTGGTTTGTTTCTTTAAATGTTCTTTGACACGGTTTGCATCTAAGCATGCAACAGCATCAAGTTTTTCCTGGAACGTTTTATATCGACTGCTACTTATTGATTTTGTTATGTGATATGGGATGGTATTCAAATGGTCAACATGTTTCTTGAAAACATCAATATCAAGAATTGCTCTTGCCACAGTTTGATCAAATTTTTGTGGAAACCTTAAGCATGGAGCAGGAATAGTGCTGATGAGCCCTCTTACAAGGAGAATAGCACACTCTTGAACAATTTCATCAAGATTAAAAAGTGGTACTGGAACTGTATCTTGTTGATCGGCCATGTCTGTGTCATCTAATTCTGCCAAACCATTACGAACAAGTTGTGCAGTTTGATTACTTAGTTTTTCAAATATATTGCCAAGTTTAGTGTTCCTTGGAGCTCTTACTGATGCATTGATGAGTCCAAACGGAATTCCGTACCAGGCTTGAAAGGCAATAATTTGTCTGGATAATTATCCATCACATCCCCTCTGTCCCAATTTTCAGGATTCTTCAACTTCTGTAATGCTGGAAATGCATCTAGACAAGTCAATCCAAACTCAAAGACATATCTTGTGTAGCGTTTCATGGTTGCTTGATGGAAAGCATTGCTGTAATATGAGGGTGGTTTGGAAAAGAGAGAATGGCACTCATCATCAAATTCATTTGCTACATCATGATGGTACCTTCCAAATATATCCTCATTTCTTTGAACAAACTGTTTCAATATAAGTGCCAGTGTTATCATGGTTTTGATCCGTATTCTAATGTAACTGATAATTGTCTTTGTAGGAAACACAAAGACAAGGTATGCAACTTTCTCCTCAAAATTGAACAAATCTTTTTTGAAGTTTTCTGCGACAGCACCTGCAGTTTTAGCTAAACATCGAAACTCAATTCGAAATGCAGTATCTTTGTCATCAAGTCCGTTAGAAAAGTCCATAAAAGATCCAACTGTATTTAGCAATTTGGGTGAGCACTCCCTCCAATCACGAGGCCCTGTTCCACTAAAACCTGTATTTGAATTTTTGTGAACAACAAACAGTGACTTGAAGTTTGGATATGCCTGTCCTTTCATGATTCCTTTATATAGACAAGATCCTCTAGCCACAAAGTCAATGCCACCAATATTTTTAGAACCCAACATAGGATTCTCAGTTACAATGAATCCTTTAGATTTAAAAAATTTAGCCAGATTGAAAATATTGCCCACAACAGTCAGGCCTCTCCCAGTTGTAGAACTTTTGTAGGCAATTGTAATACTGACATCTACATAGTCAAACCCATTGTCTGGTGTTGTGGCTTTTCCATGGAGAGTGTTCATTCTTTTATATAAGGGATTTCCATGTGACCATGAAGTTGTACGATTACTACGGTTCATGATTATATCACTTGAGTAAATGTCTTTTGTTCCCTGGTTGATTGTACAAAATACATAATCTGCACCAATTTGATTTTTCAACTCAAGACATTGTCGGTTGTTCTGAACTCTCCTTCTGACAGAATCAGCTAGTCCAGAAAACGTTAAGGTTCTATACTCCAGAGTTAGGAGAGTTAGGATCAAACCACATCTATACCAGATTATAATTAGGGTTAGGGTTTTAGGGTTAGAATTAGGGTAGGGTTAGGGTTCTATACTGTTGGATCAACAATGCAGACGCAGACGCAGATGCAGACGCAGACGCAGATGCAGACGCAGACGCAGATGCAGACGCAGACGCAGATGCAGATGCAGACTCCTATTCTCTAACTGCTCACTTATCAATAAAAGAACATTTATACATTAATTTTATACACTAAATAAACATAAAAACACAGTTAGTTATCTCAAGGAGTACTAGTAGGGATGTTCTCGAAGGAATGTGAAAGAGCACAAGATTTCCACTGGGATTGGCAGAGCAACCTCCCCCTCTTTTCATTTAATTCCTTCATACTATTTAAAACCATTTAAAAAACAAGACCTTAGGGGTTAGGACTAGGGTTAGGGTTAGGGTTTTTTTTTTTTGAACATTCTTTATTCCGTGGATACCAACAGAGTTTAGGTTAGAATAAGATTGAAAAGCAAGAGTCGAAAGAAGTTAGAGTTTCAAGAGTATTCAGAGTTGGCGAAGAAATACAAGTCGGCGGTAAGCAAATACAAGATCGTTCTTGGCTAGGGCTTTGGTGACAAGAGGGTCTGGCCGGTGGGCTAGAGACAAGTTGTGACGAACAAGGGCAGACTGTTGTGAAGCTGTGAGTTGAGAGTGTTTGAGAACGTTTGCCATTCCTGAAAAGGGTTTGAAGATAATGTGCTTAAGTTGCTGGTTCGAGTGGATTTCTTGGTCGCGGAAGTATCGTTTGATGGCGGTTTTCAAGTCAAGTTCGTCGGATTGATGGAAGTACGTACGAATTTGGTTGACAAGAGGCAAGTGTCGAAGAAAGGTTGTGAGAGTACAAGCATCGGGTGAAAGTGTAGGGATGAGTGTTGGAGGCTTTGCGGCTAGAAGGGCGACAAGGTAGTTGGCACGATCGCGGTACGTCTGGATTCCAAGTAGGTAGCGAACTTGTGGAGATGGCACAGGTAGAGGCAGGTGTTGTTGAAATGGCTTGAAGATCCACTGGCAGACAGAGTTGATGAGTGTAGTACCAAGATAGTCTAGAGAAGAGAGCTGCTGTTGGGTAAGTACAGCCATTGCGAGAGGAGTGGCATATTCCCATCGTGAACGGATAAGTGAGAAGAATATGTTTCGGCGGTGGTGGGGATGCCAAAAGCGAGCGAAAGGCGAGTTCGAGAGTTTCTGGAAGGTTTGACGAGCTTGGTGAATCTTGCCAGTGTAGTACTGATAGAACAAGGGGCCTGAAGTAGAAATGTTGATACCAAGGTATTTGTGAGAGTTAGTGTTTGCAATTCGAGTGTTGTTGTAGATGAGGGCGGGACCAGAGTAGTTGATAGTAAAGCACTTAGTTGGAGAGAGGGACATACGATTCTGTTGGCACCAGCGGGAGATTTCGGTAAAGGCAATTTGGAGATTTTCGTTGGAGTTTGTTCTGACGGCCACATCATCGGCAAAGAGAGATGTAGGAGTGTTGCCTCTGTGGGGGGAAGGGTGTTGTCTAAGAGCTGGGCAAGGTCGTTGATGAAGATGTTGAAGAGAAGTGGGGCTAAGGTAGAGCCTTGTGGGAGGCCACGGCTGCGGCGGATTGTACGAGAGAGTTTGGAGTTGATGCAGATTTTGGTAAAAGTGGTGGAGAAGAGTTGATGGATGGCTGCAAGGAGTTGTAGAAGAATGGGACAGTGACCGGTGGAGCGAATATTTTGTTCAAGTTTGAAGAGGAGGATGTGGATGTCAACGGTGTCATAGGCTTTGTGGAAGTCGAGAAGGAGTGTTCGAGTGGACTGGTGGGAAGTGTTGGCGGCCCAATTCAGGTTACAGATAGTTGAGCGATTTTTGACGAAACCCTGTTGGCTAGGGTGGAGGGAGGTGAACTGTTTTAGATATACAAGAAGATGTTTTTCGTAGAGGAGACGGAGGATGTTACTAAGACCAATGGGACGGAAGTCGAGGAGAGACGGGTTTGCTGGCGGGGTGCTTGATTTTGGGATAAGGACTGTGGTGAAGGCTTTCCATTGTTCGGGGATAATTCCAGAGACAAAGATTTGATTAAACATGGCAGATAGAAGGTCGGGAAGGTCGGTTGTGAGGCAGAGGTGTTTCAAGAGATCTATGGATATACTGTCGGGACCAGAGGCTTTGTGGAGGGGGTGTTTTTCGATTATGTTGGTGACTTGCTGCGGCGTGGAGAATTCAAAGTTTTGGGGCAGTGGAGGTGGTTGTTCATTGTCAGGGAAAGGGTGTGGCGGTTCAGAGTAGTTAGGGTCAGCTGAGGCAAATAATTTGTGGAAGGATGTACGAGCATTTTCTAGAAGTTCTTTGGACGGTGTAAATGGTGGGGTTTCTGGTGGAGGGATTTCTGGGCTTGGCGGATGGCTTCTGTGGTGGAGACAGGAGGTTTAATAGGTGGATTCTTGGGATTGGTTTTGGGGTCAGAGGATGAGATTTTGGAAATGAAAGGGTCATAGAGATCAAGGGCAATTGAACGAAGTTTGTCGGTGAGTTGGTTGTAGATTTCGTTGATGAGATGTTGGGAGTTGTTTGGGGATGTTGGAGGGGAAATAGTGTTGCGAAAGAGGGGGGTGTAGTGTTGTGGTAGTAGATTGAGGCGAGGTTGACGGCGGTAGTTTATGCGAGAAGAGTATTGAGGAATAAAGGCTTGGGCTTTATTGGTCATTGGCACGAGAGTTGTTAGACTGAGTAGAAGGCATGGTAGGGGGGTGGTGTTGGAATTCATTTGAGTGTTGCTGGCAGTTTCTTCGCTCATTTCAACATTGACATCGACGACATTTGGGAATTTCTTTGAAGGAAGCAGTGCCACTCATAGTAGTAATCACGAACTGCACGATTGGGGTTCAAGTCAGAGATCTTCTTCACTCGGTCTGCATTCCATTGAATCTGTTTGGGTGTAGCAGTAGGTCGGTCCATTTCAAACTTGTCCAGAACTTTGATGCCATGCGAGTGAAAGAGTTTGGCAATGTGGGCAGCATAGACAATGTTGACTGCAAATTCATGGGTGTTAGGAGAAATTTTGGAGACGTTATAGATCTCAGATGTTGGAAACTTAAGCTCACTCAATTTAGACTTAATTTCACGATATGTCAGACTTTTGATTCCAGCAACATAAATGATCGCGACTTTAAGGTCTCTCTCAATTTGCGTGAAATTGCGATAAAAGTCGACGTTTGTGGGAGGGGGACAGGGGGTTGGGATTGTTGGGATGGGGCAGGGTTCACAAGGGAGTCAAGTACTTGTCGTACTTCAGGGTTTTGTTGGATAGGAGAGGCAGGGCGATGACGAGCAGTGGCTTCAGCCCAAGTAAGTCGGGTTGCCCCTGAGACATCAGAACGGAGGGAGGAGGCAGAGGAGGCGGTAGATTGTTGTGCGCGAGAAATTACAGAAGCAGAATATTGAGATTTGACTTCGTGTAACTCATTGCGAAGAGCGATAACTTCATCAGATTGGCGCTTAAGGGTTTCGGATAACGATTTCACCTCATCCCTGGACACTAGAAGGTCAGCACGCAAAGCATCTAAAGCATCAGTAAAAGTGGCAGCAATGGAGCTCGTAAGGCGGGTAATCAAATCATCCAAGAGGCGAGGATCAGTCATTCCATATTCAGGAGAAGTCTCTCTGGCTTTGCCTTTTTGAATTGCAGGAGAGGGGTTTGAAGATGATCCAGAAGCTTGTGGATGACTAATGGAAGAAGGGTTTGAAGATGGAGTCTTGGCAGGGTTTGTCTGACTAAGTCTGGCAGAGTTCAAAGTAGAATTGGTCTGCACAGCCACATCCGCAGGGTTCTAGGGTTAAGGTTAGGGTAGTATTAGGGTCAGGTTTTTTTTTTTTTTTGAACATTCTTTATTCCGTGGATACCAACAGAGTTTAGGTTAGAATAAGATTGAAAAAGCAAGAGTCGAAAGAAGTTAGAGTTTCAAGAGTATTCAGAGTTGGCGAAGAAATACAAGTCGGCGGTAAGCAAATACAAGATCGTTCTTGGCTAGGGCTTTGGTGACAAGAGGGTCTGGCCGGTGGGCTAGAGACAAGTTGTGACGAACAAGGGCAGACTGTTGTGAAGCTGTGAGTTGAGAGTGTTTGAGAACGTTTGCCATTCCTGAAAAGGGTTTGAAGATAATGTGCTTAAGTTGCTGGTTCGAGTGGATTTCTTGGTCGCGGAAGTATCGTTTGATGGCGGTTTTCAAGTCAAGTTCGTCGGATTGATGGAAGTACGTACGAATTTGGTTGACAAGAGGCAAGTGTCGAAGAAAGGTTGTGAGAGTACAAGCATCGGGTGAAAGTGTAGGGATGAGTGTTGGAGGCTTTGCGGCTAGAAGGGCGACAAGGTAGTTGGCACGATCGCGGTACGTCTGGATTCCAAGTAGGTAGCGAACTTGTGGAGATGGCACAGGTAGAGGCAGGTGTTGTTGAAATGGCTTGAAGATCCACTGGCAGACAGAGTTGATGAGTGTAGTACCAAGATAGTCTAGAGAAGAGAGCTGCTGTTGGGTAAGTACAGCCATTGCGAGAGGAGTGGCATATTCCCATCGTGAACGGATAAGTGAGAAGAATATGTTTCGGCGGTGGTGGGGATGCCAAAAGCGAGCGAAAGGCGAGTTCGAGAGTTTCTGGAAGGTTTGACGAGCTTGGTGAATCTTGCCAGTGTAGTACTGATAGAACAAGGGGCCTGAAGTAGAAATGTTGATACCAAGGTATTTGTGAGAGTTAGTGTTTGCAATTCGAGTGTTGTTGTAGATGAGGGCGGGACCAGAGTAGTTGATAGTAAAGCACTTAGTTGGAGAGAGGGACATACGATTCTGTTGGCACCAGCGGGAGATTTCGGTAAAGGCAATTTGGAGATTTTCGTTGGAGTTTGTTCTGACGGCCACATCATCGGCAAAGAGAGATGTAGGAGTGTTGCCTCTGTGGGGGGGAAGGGTGTTGTCTAAGAGATGGGCAAGGTCGTTGATGAAGATGTTGAAGAGAAGTGGGGCTAAGGTAGAGCCTTGAGTTAGGGTTAGGGTTAGGGTTCTATACTGTTGGATTAGGGTGATTAGGATGAGTCACCTTCATCCTGCAGGACCGTAACCCACAGGACGCTGACCTTGCAGGACCGTAACCCACAGGACGCTGACCTTGCAGGACCGTAACCCACAGGACGCTAACGTTGTGTGCAGGGGCCGCTACCCTCTAGTGGGTTTGATCCCACCACCTCGCGAGCGGAAGCAGTGTTACATACCAACTAAGCCAAAAATGTTTATTCTGAGAGATGGAAATCTACATCTGATGGCACATAGGCACAGGAGGTGACACTTTAACAGGATGATATTTCAGTCACACTCTATGTATGGTGGTTAATTCAGAGAGTAAATTCAGAGAATATCAGTATGTTTATTTAATATGCCATTGAATATGCCCACTTTCAGCAACATTACTTCACTGTTGAACTGTATACTCAATTTTGGCTTTTGTACTTGAGTGCCTTCTCTTTGATCCACTTTGAGAAGCATCTTCAATTGTTCCCTGCAGAACTTGCATTTGCCTGAGTTGATCCAATGAGGCAGTGACTTGCTTCAATTTTTGCTCCAGCTCAGAGTTGCCATGATTCACTGTGCCTATTTCCTCATGAAGGTCATGAATCTGCTCTGATTGCTCCTTCACAATGGCCTCCAGATGCTTAATGAAACGCAGGGCAGCCTGATAGCCATCCATCAATGTGTCTCTATCAATTTCAATGATCATTTTGGTGATTAAAAAAGTCTTTCCTCCCTCCTGTGTTACCGTCCTCCAACAGCGTCCTCCAGGTTACCGTCCTCCAACAGCGTCCTGTGTTACCGTCCTCCTACAGCGTCCTCCAACAGCGTCCTGTGTTACCGTCCTCCAACAGCGTCCTCCAACAGCGTCCTCCAACAGCGTCCTCCAGGTTACCGTCCTCCAACAGCGTCCTGTGTTACCGTCCTCCTACAGCGTCCTCCAACAGCGTCCTCCAGGTTACCGTCCTCCAACAGCGTCCTCCAACAGCGTCCTCCAGGTTACCGTCCTCCAACAGCGTCCTCCAACAGCGTCCTCCAGGTTACCGTCCTCCAACAGCGTCCTGTGTTACCGTCCTCCTACAGCGTCCTCCAACAGCGTCCTGTGTTACCGTCCTCCAACAGCGTCCTCCAGGTTACCGTCCTCCAACAGCGTCCTGTGTTACCGTCCTCCTACAGCGTCCTCCAACAGCGTCCTCCAGGTTACCGTCCTCCAACAGCGTCCTCCAACAGCGTCCTCCAACAGCGTCCTCCAACAGCGTCCTCCAGGTTACCGTCCTCCAACAGCGTCCTGTGTTACCGTCCTCCTACAGCGTCCTCCAACAGCGTCCTCCAGGTTACCGTCCTCCAACAGCGTCCTCCAACAGCGTCCTCCAGGTTACCGTCCTCCAACAGCGTCCTCCAACAGCGTCCTCCAACAGCGTCCTCCAGGTTACCGTCCTCCAACAGCGTCCTGTGTTACCGTCCTCCTACAGCGTCCTCCAACAGCGTCCTCCAGGTTACCGTCCTCCAACAGCGTCCTCCAACAGCGTCCTCCAGGTTACCGTCCTCCAACAGCGTCCTCCAACAGCGTCCTCCAACAGCGTCCTCCAGGTTACCGTCCTCCAACAGCGTCCTGTGTTACCGTCCTCCTACAGCGTCCTCCAACAGCGTCCTGTGTTACCGTCCTCCAACAGCGTCCTCCAGGTTACTGTCCTCTGATTCTGATTGCAGTCTGCAAAAAAGTTCTGCAATATTGTTTTGAATTTTTCTGCAACATGAGGAAAGGTTATCAAAAGTGTATTCTATTTCTGAAACTAAAACACCGATACAAATTAAAGCAACACAAATAAACTATACAACTACATTCTGTTTTGCGGACGGAAGATAAATTAAACCATTAGTTTTGGCATTATATGGTATTCCTCTTCCATCAATATGATACATTCGCAGGAATTGCATTCTTCTTTCACCAGGCAAATTAAGATTAGAACATGCCCAAACTGCATGATTGGGATCAAGGTCACCACATGGCAACACCTCAAATCTTTTCCTTGCTTCAGCAACAAGCTTATTCTTCAATGTCTCCTTGGCTGAATTGGCCTCATTTCTGCTACCATAAATAATGATAGATTGAAAAGAACGTAGTTGTTCCAGGAGTAATCCGAAGTACTTTGAATAACGTCCCAGTCTTGTTGATCTATTTGGTGGGGACTGAAAAAAGGAAGCCACTTCTTGTTCATCAAAATTGATAAATCTTGCCAACTTGTCGTCATAACATTTTACCCGATTTCCAAATATTCCCTTTACCAGGTGATAGGGGTAAGCATTTTGTTGTCAATAATCAGTCTCAGAGCATCAACAGTCAGCATCTTCCGACTCTTTACTTGCTGCATATTTTCAGGAAACCGAATCATATTTTCAGGCAAATCTTCTATAAGACCATCAAAAAGCATGTCTATCATTTGAGTAACTAGTTCATCAACAGTCCGAGCATTTGGTGTTACAAGAATGTCTGTGACCCTTGGCTGAGATTGTATTGTTCTGACAATATCCATAATATGTGCCACCCTATCAGGGGCAAATGACTGATGCAACACAGATTCAGGATTATTCTTTCCTTTGCTTTTCTTTTTCTTGGAATACTTGACAAGAGCGGCCTTGTCAACAAACTTGGGAACCAAACTCTTTGGCAATGGATCTCTGAATTCATCATTCAGAGACTGTGGATTAGCCAAAATCTGAAGCAGGGGAAAGGCTTGATATGGTACACTCCCGAAAGCATGGACTTGTTGAGTAAAGTAATGGAGAGTGAACAAGTCAAAGTTGGGTGTGTAATAACCTCTTGGCTTTGAAACCAAACAAAGAAACTCTTTTTGGATGTAATTTGCTAATTCCATCCAGTATGGCTTTAGTCTAGAATGGCGGGACTGCAAGGCATAAGCAACGTCAGCCAAACTCAAAAGTGCTTGCGATCGAATGTCAATGTACTGAATCAAGTCCTTTGTTCTTTCAACAATCAAAAGTGTAGATCTTGCAAGCCGATCAAACTGTTGGACCTTATTTTTAAAGTCCTGCAGGAATGCCGCAACAGCCCCTTCTTCACCTCTGACTTCACATCGCATCCCAAAACACATATCAACTGCCTTACGCAGATGGTTCTGGAAAGCCACAACTTTTTTACGAAGAGAATCAGAGTTGTTCATGATTTCCTCAACAGATATGCTGCTGAACCCATGTTTTGCGTCAACATGATCAATGGTCTGATACTTGAAACCAGAATAGATTATAACCTTGAAAACACCTTCATAAGCACAATTTTGAGTGGGGACAGCTTTCAATCCTCCAATGTGAACACAATCCAACATTATCTCTCTTTCAACAGAAAACCCCAAAGATGTGAGTAAAGCTTCCCAGTTACTGACAGGAGCAAGAGTAGTAATTCCCTCACTAGGATTTTGACTTTCAAACATCATGTTGATGGCACCATCAACAACTGTAAATCTAGTTCTTGGAGTTGATGCAATACCTACAGCTGTATTTTTACGTTTATACATTGGATTTCCATCTCTCCATGCAGATGGGGGGCCCATATAAATTTCAGATGTGTACAAATCCTTTACACCTTGATGAACACCAATGAACCGAAAATCACCCAATGCCGTCTTCAATTCTGCAATTCTTGGTATATTTTGTGTATTTAACAATCTCTTGAATTTTTCTGTAAATCCAGCAAGGTATTTTCCTTCAACAGTGACAGAAGGAAATCGAAGTCCAGGACGTCCAACCATTGCATTGATTTGAAGCCCATGAGAGTCATTTGAGACACGTTGTAAAGTTGCAAGGGGAAGGATATCAGCAAGTACTGGTCTGATTCCATGATCCCAAAGAAGTGTTTGGAATTGAGACAGAGTAAAGTTTTCTGGGCACTTATTGTATGTGATATACAAGCGAAACCTCTCTCCCTCTCCTATTTGAAAATTTGGAATGTCTGCAAGATCCACTGGTTCCAAAATAGGTTGGCCACGTGCATCCACATCTCCAGTTGGTTGATCAATCATACAACCAAGCTAAACAGAAGTTCAGATAAGGTTGTTGAAACAACGTGCTCACCTTTTTGTCCAGAATATACTTGAAATCAGATTTGGGTAATAGCTTATACATTCCCTGGGGAAGTATATCTTCCAAGTTTCTAGTAACTGTGATATCTGAGTCAATATCACAAGAGTAGTCAGATATGAGCTGTGCATGCAGTGCAGTGTTTCCCCATTTAACAATATGAGGAATCTTTCCAGTCACTAGCTCAATAAACTTTTTCATTTTAGGAGTTTGAGCATTAATAGAAATATCAATTTTGATTTATCAGTTGTAGGCTTCAAGCCATGCCTTGTAAACATTTGCTTATGACTGTTGACAGCAGTTTCAAAGGACACAGAAGGGATTTGGGCTTGAGGAATGGATTCAACCAAGTTAACTATGGCCTGCTGTCTCCACTCCATATTGGGATGGAGGGAATCAATCAATGTACCAATATTCGTAAGAATATGAGACTCCCACATTTTGTGAGATATACTGCCTATCTTCTACAATTCCTTTCCGGGTTATCTTTCTTCTATCTAGTTTCCAGTCCACTCAGTGTCTCACAGTCCACTTGGTGCCTCCCACTATTTTTACACCAAGTGAAAGTCCATTTAATCACTCCATTTAATCATTCCTTAAATCTCTCCCTTTCCCTTGAGTGTATAAGAAGCAAGGGACTCCCCTCTTGATACTGGTATCTACCAGTTTGTCATTTGGGTTCTCGTCGCCTTGCCGCATCTGTTGCTTACCTTATTGCAACAACACTCAGGGTAATTCTCTTTTGTTTATGAATGATTCTCTTATTATCGAAGTTCTAAATATAATGATCTACCAGTTTGTCATTTGGGTTCTCGTCGCCTTGCCGCATCTGTTGCTTACCTTATTGCAACAACACTCAGGTTTGTCATTTGGGTTCTCGTCGCCTTGCCGCATCTGTTGCTTACCTTATTGCAACAACACTCAGGCCACGAACCAAATTACAAGCATTACTATTACGAGCTTCGTCTCCGAGGTTCTCATTGATTAAGAGTCTCAACAGCTCTACACCTCGCTTCTATTTGCTGGATTACTCTTTGTCTTTGCTCGACTCCAGCCTTCTCTTCTTACAATGTCCACTCGAACCAACACTGTTCCAGCTGGAAAATTGTCTCGCGCCAATGCAGCCACTCACTTTCACAAATTCCTTCAGACAGCCAGTTTTGCACTCAATGCTCTGGAACCTGGAAGGGGTATGGTGCGGCCAAATCATCTCAATGCCAAGGGAATGGATCGTTTTACCACTGATTTTCCAGCCCCAACTGCGGCTGAATTCCCAGCAACTCGAATTGCAGCAGTTGCTGCTGTGGTAGCTGTTGGTGCCCCTGGTGATGCCAACTACCAACCAGCTTTACCTTCAATCCCAGCTCGTGAAGATTGGAAAGATCTCAACACTCAGACTATGATTCACAATCAATATAATGATATTCTTCGTGGTGGACTGGTGAAGTTTCTTGATGACGATCTGGCAAAGTATTTTGTGGTGAATCCAGCGAATCCTCAAACGCCACATCAACAATGGACAACTTTTCTCCGTGAAATTGACCATCATACCACGTCTAGTATTGATACTCGAAAGGCTTTGATGGATCGCCCAAAGCAACTATCTCATGAATCTGCACTCCAATACATGGAAAGACTTGCTCAAGTCCAGTATGAGTTATCTTTGGATGGTTTCCCAGCAGCCGCTGATATTAATGTCACTCAAACAAGATGGGGTGAAAGAGCACGTCTTGGTCTTCATCCTGACACTGCTGTGGACTTGGTCGATTCATTCCGTCGCAATGTTGACAATGCTGGTGCTGCTGCTCCTCGCAATACTATTGTGGAAATGGTTGATTTTCTGGCTGCAAGATCTGCATTCCTCAAACAGCTTGCTGCACAACGTGGAGACGATGACACTCGTCAAGTAGGTTCAGCTCTTCAAGCAAACACTTCCTCTCAGTCTACTGTGCAACCATCGTCACAACATCATCATGTCACTTCTGGTCAGCGTTCAGGTGGCCGTGGCCAACGTGATCGTGATGCTCGCGATAGAGATCCCAATGAAGTCTTTGTCAGAAACTTACCCCCTGGAATTTCTGAGGAAGCAGTGAAGAATGCAATGTCTCGATTTGGTCCAACAGGACGAGTGTCCCTTGGTCAAGGAAAGACTCTTGGCCTTGGTTGGGTTACTTTCTCTACAGCTGCTGGAGCGGCAGCAGCTATTGCGTGTAAAACTATGGCTATTGGGAGACTGGATCAGCAAGGCAAGCCTCTTCCACTGGTGATGGTCAAGTCAGTTGCTCAACCAGGAAGAACTACAGGTGGCAGCAACTTGGGAGGAGCATTTGTGGTCATCGAAATAAACAACGATATTGATGCCTACTCTCTTGTCTCAACCAAAACTATAACTGTCAATGTTGACTCTGCAGCAACTGGATCCCTTGGAAATGATCCAATGTTTGATGTATCCTCGCGCTCAGCCACTGTTTATGGAGGAATCAGCGGCGCAAAGATTGTTGGTCCTGGGAGAGAAGGAGTAATTTCAGGCACCACAGCAATCTCTGAGATATATACAACACCTCCAATTGAGTATATACCTGCAGCCAACCATAATCTTCTCAGTGTCTGGGACATAACAACTAAGAACAAGTTTGATGTGCTATTTGATCACAACGATATGTCAGTCAATATTGGTCACTTTCCTGCAAACAAATCTCGTACTGTAGTTGCAAAAGGTGTTGGAGACAAAGGACTTTTTCCACTTGTGATCAAATCACCTGTTAATCCAACCAACAATCTTGGACTAGCTGCTGCAAAGAAACCTAAGCCTCAGACTTTCTCTACTCAAAATCATATTTGGCACAATCGCACTCATATTGGTGATGGTCAGCTGGAGAGAACTTTTCGTCTCAAGGCTGTGGATGGTCTTGATCTTGATGCTGAAGTACTGGTGAATGGGTCTTGTCCCTGTGAGGCATGTATTCTTGGAAAACTGCCCCGTTTACCACATTCTAGATCTAAAGGAGCACAATATGTCCCAGATGACCTCCTGGCAGTCGTAACTATGGATCTAATGGTATTTTCAAATGTCTCACTTGGAGGTAGTAAATATTGGATATCGTTCACTGTTCCAAACGCACTTGGGTATCGCTTTGGGTTTGGAGTAGACAGTAAAGGCAAAGCTGCAAAACATTTGCAATGGTCCTGGAGATGGTTGGAACGAACAACTGGACAGAAAGTGAAATCATGGTTTCTGGACAAAGGTGGTGAAAACCACCCTCAATGGTTTCTGGACATGTGTGAGGAGAATGGTGTGTCATTCATCAACACTGGTACAGCAGAGCCTGAATCTTTGGGTATGGAGGAAGGCTGGCATGGCATTGCAATGGGCAGACACCGTGCTCTACAAATAAGGGCAAACGCTCCTACCAATCTTTGGGTTGATGGAATGAACAACCAGTGCCAAATCTACAACAGTTTCCTCCACAGTGATCACACTATCACCCCTCATCAAGCACTCTTTGGAAAGAAGCCAACAGTTCGCGATCTTAAGACAATGTTCCAGACAATGTACATTCGTGTACTACCCAAGAACTACATAGAAGGGAAAGTCAGTCCACGTGCTGTCCGAGGACGCTACATTGGCCACTCCAACTATCCATGGCAACCTCGCCGGGAACATCCAGGATACCGATGTCTTACCGTTGATAATGATGCCACATCCATCATGGTTGGAAGGGATGTGTATTTCAGGGAAGATCACTTCCATCCCGGAACTCATGAACCTCTTTCTGCACCTATTCGATCTCTCAGCTGGTCTGACTTCAGAGATGACACTGGATTTCCTCATGACCCTGAAACCATTCAAGACAACTTGGAACGCCGACGATCATGGGGGTGCTTACAAATGATGAAACA
>MCGO01000143.1:0-98265 GCA_002104985.1 Rhizoclosmatium globosum | reverse complement strand
ATGGGTTGTGGGTTGGGGAAAGTTTGATTCGTCAGCCACACTTTCACAAACTACGAGAAGATAAACTACGTTATATTTACCTCACGGTTATCACCTTTCGTGACAGTGACAATGTACAAGTTGTCCAGACGACGCTTTTTGATTCCTTCACGGGCATAGTCGAGGAATTTTGGGGTTCGGTATGGGAGAATGAGACCAAAGAGACAAATCATGGTGTATGGAAGGGGAAGCAGCCATCCTGTTTAAAGAGGTTGATGGGTTAGAGAAACGTTACTTTTGACAATCGATGGATTGATTTTGGGGGATAGAGCCAGTCACAGACACCCAGAGCGGCAACTGAAGCCAGACACAGTCTCCCCTACTGCTTCTACAGCGCCTATAACATCCATACGATATCGAATATATTGATTCAATCAGTGGTCTGCAGTGATCACATGCTTGTTTCATGTTGCCAAGATCCGAAATCACTCGCACGCCCATTCAATCAAATCGATTTCTGACCCAATTGATACAACATGGACAAACAAAACTCACCAATCTTCCAGTAACAAGCAACGTTCCAGAGTTCATAGTCATCGTAACTCTGCAGTTTTCCAAGGTAGAAGGTCATCATGTAGATTGCTCCCATCAAAAAGATGAGGTTGATGATCCACATTTCCGAGAGGAGGGCCATGACGGCTTTAGTGTTTCCATGTTTGTGCGTTCCTCAGTTTCACCTGTTACGAAATGGGGAGAGGGCGGGGGAAAGAGGCAGGTTGGTTTTTAGCAATTAGGTCAATATAAGGGGGGGTGAAGTGGAAAGCATCCCGCCCAACCGAAGAGCACTGGCACTCACCGGCAGTCTTCTGGAAAGCATAAGACATGTAGGTTTCTGTGCTAGGCCCGTGGCAGTGTTGATGCCGGCATTCGTGGCGGCGGTAGCAGAGATTGGGACAACGACAACATCGCTATCATCGCCGCCCTTGAGCGGACTTGAGACAAAGACCTTTGCGGTAGGGTTCGCAGTGACTGAATTGGTAGCAACTCGGTAGGCTTCCTTTGCGGTGTGGGTGGTGATGCAAAGTCTGCGAATGAGTTGTTTGGGTTGCCTTGGTTGGCGTGGATCCAGCTTGGCGCAAGTGGGTTGGTTGGGGAAGCGATCCAACGTGGCCTGTTGAAGACTCGCTGGCAGAGTCGACCCAGGCACTCGATGGCTTGGTGGAACTCATTTGGGGACTGCTTTCAAAGAAAGGTGGAGGGAAGAAGGATGGGAAAAATCCTATCTCTGCCCTTCCCCTAAAGACACAAATCACTCTTTCTCCTTCACGCTTCACGTTTCATCCTTCTCATTTATTAAGTATCGATTCTGTAATCTTGCCTGATTTCGCTTACTGCAGCCGTCTTTTGTATCATAGAAGGAAAGGTAGGATATGTCAGTAAAACAAGAACAAGTGAAGAGAGTATTTTGTATATGAATAAATACACTGAGGGTGATTGTATTCTGGTCATTATTGGGTATTTATTATTTGGATTTGGGGAAAAACACCATCACAATGGTAGGATCCAATGCTACCGCGTCATCAAACACTCTGCCGTCTCTCCACTCAAACGCAGCAGCACGATCCAGTGGCCAATTAAGAGATCGGTCAGGATGGACTGAAGATACGAAAGGAAGAGATGAGAGAAGTGGCCTAATGATTGATCGCACTCAGTGTCTCCATTCAATACCTTGTCCAACTTCATCACCACCATCACTAACCACACTATTCCCTCCCTCCACCCACCTTCTACTCACCTACTCCCTCTCTGTATACAATACTATCCCAACCACCACCAAAACCCACTCAATCTTCAAAAATCAACAACAAAAGTCTCTCAAAAGCGGCGGAGGCCTCGATGCCCAAATCGCAGACATTTCCGCTAAAATCGAAGTGGAGCGAAAGGTGCTCACGGGCGCGTCGGCAATGTATCGCCAGTTGGCCGATCCGCAAGCCCGTGAAGCCTGTGAAGCGAACATGGTTGAATCAAAGCGCCGTCTTGAATACCTGGAAGGACTCCTGCGTGATGCTGTTGGACAGTCAATGTCTCCACGGTATCCTATTTTGTTAGTTGTTGATGATGTGATGCCATCGTTACTCATTCATTTAAATTGATTTAATTCGACAGTCCTCCGAAAGCGAGTGGTTCAAATGGAACGCCTACTCTTGGCCAACAGGCCGCTCTCAATTCTGCATTCCCACCTCAACCTCGTACTGCCTCCGGATCCACAGTTAACCTTCAACAGGAAGCTTCTTCTGTCGCTTCACGAAGCCCAACACCTTCTATTGCCAACTTGTTCAAATTCGGAAAGAAGGATGGAAGTAGCCCCAATTTGGCACCGGAGCGGTCAATGCCTGATCTTAATGGTTCTTACAACAATGGTGGTGCCATCACACCTCAACCACAAGCGCCTCAAACTGGAAACCAAGTATCCACCACATTTGGTGAGTTTGAGTTGATTTTTTGGGGATGATGGTTTCAAATGTTATCGGATGCTTGGTTATAACCTGAAACACCACTTCCATAACTCAACCCCACACGCACCCCCTTTACAAAAGAAGTCAAGCAACACCCCAACTGAACTAAAACCCCTCCTTTTTTTTAGACTTGATGAAATACGGTACTGCAATCACAGGCGACAAAGTAAAACACCGTCTCCAAGAAATCCTGCACAAACTCGACACAGAACAGAAAGTCAAAACTGGTACCGAGAACCTCCTACACGCCATGATGAACCTCAACTCCGCCGCGTCCGTCGACCAACGCGTTGCCGTCGAGTTGCGTGATAAAATGGCAGAAAGTAATGCAAAGATTGGGGTGTTGGAGAAGGCGAAGCATCGGTACAGTGCCTTGTATGTTGCGCCTGTTGGAGAGGAGGAAGAGGATACGTTGATTGGTGAGTTTTGTTTTTGGTTTTTTGAGTGGTGTCTGTGTGATTAATTGGGTTTGATTTGTAGATATCAGACGGAAGTGTTCTGGTCGGTTAAAGTTGAAACTTATCGGGCTTCGAATCTCGTTGGACGGACGGCGGCGCAGAACGAAATTATTGCGACTGTGTCTGTGGATGGAACTTGAAGTATACTTCTCGTCGGTCTTCTACACGGTGGGATGAGACTCTTGATACGCAAGTAGATCGGCGCAGGAGGTTGAGATTTGTGTGTATAGTCATCCAGGCGGGATGCTTCTGGGTCTTGTTTGGTTCAAGCTGGGTGATTTGGAGGATGACTTGCGGGCACGGTACCCAAATGGCGTTCCCTCAAATGTGAATGACGTAGAAGACACTTGGTTAGATTTGGAACACGCTGGACAGATTTTGATTCGTGTTAGTTTCGGTGAGTCTGTCATTTTAATCGTGCACCTTCCCCCTCAAAATTCTAAACCACAAACATACAGTTGGAATGGTCAAAACAAAAACCGCCCGCGACCAAGTCTTCCGTCGAGAAGCCGTCCAAAAGGCCTTCCCCCGAAACGGCCACAAATTCTACGCAATCCAATCCCTCCTCTACCAATGCCGTCTGTAACGAATTCTCCGGCTCCGGCACGCAATGGTACCAATGCCAAGGATGTCTATACACCTGCCACGCGAAATGTTACCCCAACGTAATCACGAAATGTATCACTCCCCAAGAAATCCGAAACGCGAAACCGGATCAGGACCTGAACACGGGTCAGCTCTTGAGTTACCGAATCCCGCACAGATTCCAACCGAAGACCATTTTGTTGTCGTCGTGGTGCGCTCACTGTGGAAGTATGATGGGTCCTGGAGCGAGGATTGAAAAGTGTGCAGAGTGTGGGAAATGCGCACATACAAGTTGTAAACCGATGGTTCCGAATTTCTGTCAGTTGAAGCCTGAGATGGCTATTCAACTTGTTGCTGCGTTTGAAGATGCGGAGAGGAAGAAGCATGCTAAGGAATGGAGGAAGCGGAGAAGGCTGAGAAGGTTCGACGAGAGCATGATGCTGCTGTTGCGTCTGCTTTGGCGACGACTGTCAACGCTGCGGACTTGTTTAGAGGTTTGTCTTTGCCTTTTTACGGACGTTGTAGTATGCTTACGATATGGTTTAGACAAAGAACCTGAGGGCGAGACCTATCTTCGTGACAAGTTGCTGGAAAACGCAAAGCAATTGGAGTTGTTACATTTGCAGCAACAAAGAGAACAACAAGATGCTCAACAACAGCGTGCCGCTGAAGAAGAAAGAAGACGAAGACAAGCTGAAGATGATGAACGTAGGAAGCAGTTTGAGTTGCAGCAGAGACGGTTGTTGGAGGAGAGGAGACGACAGGCCGAGCTCGAGGAGCAGCGACGACAACAACAGCAGCAAGTTGGATTTGCTTCCAGAAATGTCAAGCTGGAAGACTTTGACTTCTTGGCTGTGTTGGGTAGAGGTGCTTTCGGAAAGGTTGGACATCCAATTTGTCTTCACTAGATCTAATACTCTTGTGATAGGTTATGTTGATTGAAGAAAAGTCCACCAAACAGCTCTACGCCATGAAAGCGCTTAAGAAAGAATTCATTATCCAAAGCGACGATGTGGCGAGTGCTATGTTGGAAAAGCGAATCTTCCAAAAGGCAACTCAATCACAACACCCTTTCCTTGTCAACCTGCACTCCTGCTTCCAATCCGACACTCGCTTGTACTTTGTTATGGAATACATATCTGGAGGTGACTTGATGTGTCACATTCAAGAAAAGAAACGTTTCAGTCAAGTCAGAGCCAAGTTTTACGCATGTGAAGTCTTGTTGGCGCTTGACTTCTTCCACAAAAACAACATTATTTACCGGTTTGTGGTTTATCTCTTCGATGGGTGTTGTGCTGATTTCCTTGTTTCAGTGACTTGAAGCTTGATAACATCGTCATGTGTCCAGATGGTCACATTAAGGTTATTGATTACGGTATCTGTAAGGAAAATATGCCATATGGACAGCTTACAAGAGTGAGTTGTCTCAATTAATTAACTTGTCCTATCTAAACACTGCTTTAGACCTACTGTGGTACACCTGACTACATGGCTCCTGAAATCTTGAACCAGAGCAAATACAGTCGTGCTGTTGATTGGTGGAGTTTCGGTGTCCTTATCTATGTTATGCTTGTTGGAAGAGTTAAGTGTTTGAAGATTCCAAGTTTCATCACTAACAATATTCTGAAACAGTACCCCTTCCATGGAGATGATGAAAGTGATATCCTTGAGGCGATTGTGTCCGATGCGATTGAATACCCTAGCAACATGCCGAAAGAGACCCTTGGTCTGATTCAAGGAGTGAGTCAACTCATTCCGTAAGCTGGACGTTTATACTGACTTGATTTCTGTGTATAGCTACTGAAGAAGGATCCAAGAAGTCGTCTTGGAGGAGGTAAATTGGACGCTGAAGAAGTCAAACGTCATCCATACTTTGCTGGAGTTGACTGGGACTTGTTTATGGAGAAGAAAGTTGCTCCTCCATGGAAACCTGTGATTGTGAGTACATATGTTTGTTGTTAATTGGTCTGACATCGTCGTTCTTAAACAAGAAATCCGAGAGGGATGTATCCAACTTTGACGCTGAGTTCACTAAAGAGAAACCGATCTTGACACCTGTTAACACAGTCCTGAGTGCTGTCCACCAGGCTGAATTTAAAGAGTTTGACTTTACTGCCGAATGGGCTGGCCAACTACATCACTAATCCGATGATCGGGTTGAGAAGTCCGTGTTTCTTTTTTCATTCTTGTCATTTTTTTTCTATATCGTTTGTTCTTATGTGTTTGAGTTTTGCGGGAGGTCATTGACCTTTTATAAGTGAGTAAAAGAACATTTCTACTTAACTTACTTTGTTATTTGTTGTTTTCTGTGGGTTTCCCTTCCTTCAGACTTCTGACAATTTTTAGAAAATGAATAAAACACCACGACGAACTCGAGTTTTAAAGCTCTATACAATAGGGCTAATTCTATGCATAATCACATATATCTCGACATGTTATTGGATCCACTGGCGGCATTCATCAGCAATCAACGTCAACAATGATTTCATGGACTACTCAAAATCAAAACGACAACCAGAAAAGGGTACGCTCCTCAAGCTCACGGAAATGTCCGACTGGATACCTCCTAATAATGCGAATCAAACATTTCCTCCACGAACTAAACTTCGACTGAATTTGAGCCCATTATGTCCTCCACCACCTCATCTGGCCATGATCGCCATATTCACCATACCTGAATACGAAAACACCGCACGAAGGACATATTTGCGATTTCAATATAATCAGCAAAATAAGCTTCTCGTAGCGAATGACCAAATCCACTTCAAATATTTTTTTGGTAAAGGTTTCTCACCAGACATTGCGTACCAGATTTCATTGGAGCAGCAAATGTATCCCAGTGATACAGTCGTAACAGAACGATATGAAGATCGTGATGATGGAAAGATATTGGATTGGTTTCGATATGCTCGAAGCGAACTCTATTATGAAGTTGAAGATGGAGAATGGTGTTCACGTTATAAGTTCATAGGGAAGGGCGATGATGATGGCGTTATTCACGTTGGACGATTGTCATCAATGTTGAAAGGAATCCCTGATCATGAAAGTAGCTATATTGGTCGTTTAAGCTACCCAAACGTCCGAGGACAGCATATGACTGGAATGCTAAGCTTAGTCACACCAGATATTGTCGAGTGGATCAATGAAAGTCCGTTTCCGGCGGAAAATAAGGACGGTGTAGAAGACATGGTGTTAGGAACATGGTTTTGGGATATGAACTTAGAAATCAAACTAGTCAAGATTGAGAATGAGTTTCACAATTTGCCTGATGGCCCTTACTTTCAAAAGCGAATCTCAAATGAGAGTGTCGTGGTTCACTTTTGCAAGAATAATTATCAGTTTTTCCAATATGCGTGGGCTTTACAAGTGAGTATCTACAAAATCATGAGGAGTCGTCTTAATATTTCCATAGCCCCATCGAAGAACGGATGACTCATCGCATTATTTGGTTCACCCAGAAATTATAGATTACAGAGTGAAATATCAATTTGGTCTGAACATCACAAACGACACAGTTGAAGATATTTACGCTCAATTGTATTATACAACGAAAAACTCTACAATAAGCTTCAAGAGTACGACGATATTTACTAGATACTTCAATAGACACGGCCTTTGATCAGCTTCGATTGAAGGAAGTCGGAAAGGACAACGAATTTCGTTCGCAGGTTTCATATCGCTTGCGAGAGGCGTCATACGATAGTTGGCTCTTGGGAGCCGACACATTACAGTTGATAATAGAAACTTTCCTGAGACGCCGTTTGAACGAAATGGGGCTCACCGAAATAGAGCATATCATGTTTTCTTCAAGTAGAATGGTAACTCTGGTGTCATGGGTGAAACAGGATCCAGAACGGGCGATGTCTGTGATTGATTTTGTAGTTCTGAAAGACTACATCATTACAAGGGCACAGGCACGAAAGAAGCTCTTCCTTACAGAAGATGCTTCAGCAAATATCGCACAATCATTGTTGAAACTCATTAATGATGAAGAACATGTCAACGAGGCCATTGTTGACGAAGAAATTATGAGGTTCATGCCAAATAAAAGTTCATCCTGATTTAGTTGTCGTGATTGTTGTTTGTGTAACCTTGTAGAGTTTTGCCTTTTGTTGTTCAATCATTGGGTTCTGCATCACAGATCTTAAAACCAAAATCGGGTTTCACAGGACTCTATGAAAAAACTACAATGAAATTTACTATCGCCTCTGTTCTTATCAGC
Source organism: Rhizoclosmatium globosum (assembly GCA_002104985.1). Lineage (NCBI taxonomy): Eukaryota > Fungi > Chytridiomycota > Chytridiomycetes > Chytridiales > Chytriomycetaceae > Rhizoclosmatium > Rhizoclosmatium globosum. The sequence continues at coordinate 90,505 of MCGO01000143.1, read as the reverse complement.
TCCATTGGTGTGCTAAACTCTTCACACTTGCCGCCAATCAACTTCCAAATGGATGCTGGACCTGCCAAGCTGTTCCACCAACTGTATTAGCCAACAACTTGGACCTTATAATGCTACTTCGTGGGCCAACTCTCTTTGCACAAAGACATTTGTCGAAAAGAAGTATTCAGATTGTATCAAAACCAATTGCGCCGACCGGGAAGCCAATCCTGCTGTAGCCTTTCTCAAGAAGCGGAAATCCTATTGTGACGCTTTGACTGGTAAACCAGCGAAAACAGGTGTGAAACCTTCAAAAACCCACACTGCCAAGGCTGGCAAGACTGTTGCTCATCCAAAAAAGACAAACACGGCCGCCAAAGTTAACCATCAAAAACTGGTTCAAGGAAACCAACGAAAACTGCAACGAAGAAGCTAATTCCACAGCCAAACCACCAACAAAGAAGCAGTACCAGAATCTCATCGCCAAACTCCCGATCTGTTCCTTTGGCTGTATCAGCAAGCAATTAGGTTCTTTTGACTATGCCACGGTGTCCAACTCAGTGTGCAAGGCTGGATTTGATGAAATGGCTTCAAGTTGTGTTAAGGTAAACTGTAAGAACCAAAACGATGTTAAAAGTGCATCCAACTTCCTGATGGCACGAAAGGGATATTGTTTCTTTGCGAGTGTTATGGGTAAGGATGGGAAGCAAGGCGGTTCAAACGCGACAGCCGGCATTACGAGGCTTCAGCATGATGTCACCAAAACTACGAAAGCTGTCTTGGTTGCTCAACCCACAGCTACTCAAATTGTCAAAGATGCGACTCAATTGAATTCCGAGGTTGCAGATAAAAATCAAGATGCCACAGCTACGGAAGTTGAGGAAGCTGAAGATGAAGAAGATGCTGATGGTGGTGACGATGATGACGAAAATGATGGAGATAATGACGCTGATGAAGATGATACTGAGGAAGACAGCGAAGATAACGCAGAGGGAGAAGAAGACAATACAAATGAAGAAGCAGATGAATATTTGCCCACAGCGGGGGCGACTGCAGAATCATTGGGTGCGGCAAGAAACGTGATTCCGAACGACATCAAATCTACCTCCGGTTCGGTTATTTTGAGTGTTGGAATTCTATCTTTTACCATCATTTTTATGTCCCTTTAGTCATGATATAAACAGTAAATTGATTTATATTTATTCTCTTCCATAAATTCGATTTCTATTCAATCGGTGTTGCAGAATATGTGTGTCGGAGATGGCGGAGATGCTCGGGAAACAACAACGAAACCATTCGAAATTCAAGGTGGAGATTGGAAAGGAAAGCAATTCCGGAAAATTTTATCTCGTTACGCAAGGTCTTGCTACCCCCTCACAATTACTAATTAAAGAGAGCACATCAAAGGAAGCGATGAAGAGGACGAAGTGTAGGTCGACCGGAGAACCAGTCGTCATTAAAATCACTCCATTTCCGTTTACCCAATCCCCCACAAGGACAAGCGTTATTAAGGGTATTATGGTGGCTGTGTTGTTGATATGAGGGTCGTGCTGAGAGAGCTAAAGATTGTTGAATTGGAGGCAGTGGTGATGGCTGCTGATGATGGTGAGAAGGAGCATTTGAGGTCTGAGAGAGCTGTTGCTCAAGCCTTTGTCTGAACCGCGGAGAATACTTTATGAGGTTAGGGAATTGCGATGGAGTCTTGAGCGGTTCAACTTGAATATCCAAGCGATCATGCCGCTTGAGGTTGACAGGGGTATCGTCTGATTCCTCGTCGTCGCCATACAAATGGGCAATGTCCTTTGGATAAAAGTAGGATATGACTCTGTAGTTCTGGCCGTTGCTTCCTTGGACCGAGATAGTACGTTTCGCAAAGCCGTGTGGGACAAGGCGGGTGTTTGGGCGTGGAACGGGGGTATTGAAGCGGGTGGATTCTTCTACGATTGCGGTACTTGGCGGCTTCTTTGTGCTTTCAACTTCGCGGTAAAGAAGGAATTGGCCGTTGACTCGTGATGGTGACCAGCGGCATCCATCCCGCCAACGCATCATTTGTGTGTGCGACGTGCTCTCTGCAGCACAGTTCAGTTAGTATTTAAGTAGTATTAACTGCCAGCCAAGTGCTTACCGGCAAAGACAATGATTGTTCCGCTCTGCAGCCTCATTGCGGACAGATCTACCGGAATGACATTGAGCGGGAACAGATAGCCGGCAACGCAAGCTTCAACAAGGATCTGGGCATCGTGCTTGTTCTTGCAGAACCTGGTAGGAAACCAAGTATGGCGAGATAGTGAGTGAGTGTTCGTTGAATGAAGGGAGATTGAGGCTAACCCTCTAAATGTTTCAAAGTATTTTGGTGGAGCCTCGGCAGTTTGAGGAGTCGTCTTTGGCGGTCGTTCGTATCTGTCCAGCTGACTAGTTGCGTGGTGACTGCTCACAAGTGCCATTTGCGTTTGCATTTTTGAGTTGTTTTCTCAATCGCAAATCCAGTGGTTCCGTTCCGCTCCAATTTTTGGATGGTGATGTCATGAGGGCCTTTGCCATCACCACCTCCACCATATCACAACAAAGTCAAGATTGTGACCTTGTGGTAGACTCTGTTTAAGTGCCATGATTTCCCGCATCTTTAACTGTAGGAATCAGTGGTCCTTGAGAGGGATCTCACTCTAAAAATTGTATCACTCATCATTGAGAAAAGATAAGGAACAAATGTACTTCTGAAAATCCACTGATATTAATAGATAGATAAAAGAAGTGCAATTATATTCTCACTTTTGGAAACAAATGAAGAGGAAGACAGAATGTGGGGAAGCAAAAAAAAAAATGGATTATCGGTAAGACGTTCTTTTAAATTAATCAGCATTTGCACATCATCACTAATGATACGCAAGAATACTTCCTCAAGAGTCGTTTGACTGATACCCCACTGCAAGATACCATGCTTCTCCTTCTCCTTCTCAATCTTCTCAAACAAGATTGGAATAGCATTCGAAGCAGCTGGGAATTCGTACGCAGTGTTGGTTGAGAAGGCATCAATCTTTTTGAATCCAGTTGGCAAGATACTCTCCACAAACGTGCACGCACGAGCGGTATCCTCAGCCTGAGAGTAGAAGTTGAGCTTGAATCCGGTTCCATAGAGTTCCTTGAGTCGCAATGGGTTGCAATACAGCGAAGAGATCCCTTGGCCATGATTCCGATTCTTTGACAGAGCGCCTCGGCCTCTTCCATGGAGTGGGTTGTCAAAATGATGGTCTTGTTGTCACGGGCATCTTGGATAATGTTCCAAATGAGACGACGGACTTCAGGGTCAAGACCGGTAGTAGGTTCGTCCAAGAACACGACAGATGGGTTTCCAACAAGTGCAATAGCGATAGAAAGACGTCTCTTTTCACCTCCGAGAGTCTCTTGCTCAATCGGCTTCTCAAGGCTTCCAGGGAAACCTGCTTCAAAGAGGCCTCAACGGCTTCCTTCTCTCTGCCACCGGCAACACCCTTGAGACGGGCATAGAAGTACAAGTGCTCCTCAACAGTCAAATCTTCCCACAAGATGTCGAATTGAGGACAGACACCCAATTGAGTTGTAGACAAGACTGGTTTGAGTCTTGATGTCATATCCAGCAAGACGAGCAACACCGCCAGAGCTTTCGTAAAGACCGGTCAAGATACTGATCAAAGTGGTTTTACCTATTCATTTCCAAAAGTTTAGAGTTGTTCGATTGCATTCAAAAATTCAACATACCAGCTCCGTTGGGTCCCAACAATCCAAAGATAACACCAGCCTCTTCCGCAAAGGTAACATTTCGCACACCGACCTTAGGTCCAAGTCCCTTACGACTTGGGTAAACCTTCTTCATGTGGCTCATAACAATCGGCGCAGTGTCACTGTACTTTCCAGCATCAACTCTAGCACGCTCTTCTCGAACATCATCGTTTCACGTGGATCAAGCTCTCCAGTCGCCGGCAATCGCCTGCTGCTCCTCAGAGAGATTATCAACACCACCGTTCGCCTTCTTTCTCTGCGACGACTTGGCCTTCGCAAAGAGATCGGTGACAGGGAAGTGCCATGGACGAACGATACCGAATTCAGAGGGAATGACTTGGTTCAAGTACAACGCGAGACCGCCGTATACAAAGATTTCACCAAACAGGAATACACAGATGCTTCTGAACTCGGTTCCGCTTGAGAACTGTTCGGTTCCGAAGGGGAGGGCGCCTGGTGTGAATGCGGCGGTGTTCATGAGGGAGAGGCCGCGGTAGAAGGCGAAGGGGGCCAGATGTTCAGGAGAGGTGCTTGTGTCGAGTTTTGAAGAGGTTTGTGAGGACGAGGGAAATAACGACTCCGACGAGGACAATGAGGAAAGTGAGGACGAGAGCGATACGCGACTTGGAGAAGAGGGTCGCAATGACAAAGGCGAGGACGATTTGGACGTTACCCCAGAGGAAGAAGAGGACAATCAAGACGGCTGGGCTTGTCTTGGTGAACAATTCCAATTTGGCGCCTTTTCCAACGACCATAAAGACGAGAGTGGAGATAAAGAAGAGGAGGAAGAAGGTGACGTAGTGGGAGACGTAGTAAGCCCAAGCCTTGACTCCGTTCATCTTCATCATAATGTAACTGTTGCATATCACACACATTAGTGGCCTGAATCTTTCCAACGCAAAGCAAAGAAACTCACATTCGATCCTCCTTCTCCTTCACCAGCATAATAACGAAAATCGGGAGCAAGAACGATACACCAAATGGATACAAAATACGTCCAATCAATCCACCAAAGGGGTAGGAAAACCCAGTGTTCTGGATGTTAGGGAACGCACGGATACCCTGTGTAACAGTCGCTCTCGCGATCGTCTCGTTTCCAGCTCCAGTCGCTCTCAACAATGACTGTCCCAACTGAGCAACAGTCTCCAAAAGACGGAATCCTTGGGATGGGAAAGTGGATGACGATGCAACACGCTTATTCGGTTCCGTAGTGGAGCACAAGCTTCGCGGCCTTGGCATCAGCGTCGAATGCATCCAAAAAGATTCCTCCGTATGGCATTTGGGCTGTGATTGCGTCTGCAGAGAGTTGGAACGCTTGCAATGCGGCGATCGTCTGTTTATCTTTGTTGAGGAGGAGAACGGACTTGTTGAGTCCTGCAAGGCCAGTAATGATATTGTTAAGATTGTTAGAGAGGATGTTGTCAATGTCGTCTGTAGTTGAGATTGACTTGTTGGCAGAGAAGTAAGGGACAAGGAGGAAGTTGGAGAGATCGTACGGGGAATTTGTTGTTGTTGGTAACAGTGAAGTTGATGAACAAGCGCTGGGCGATGGAACCAAGAATTCCCGAAGAAGATTGGTAGTGTGGGGCAAGGAAGGAGGAAGCGTTGGCAGTGAGTGCCAAGCCTTGGTTCAAGGAAAGTGGACCAGCGTTTGGAAGGGCTCCCAACGCATTTTCGAGGCCTGGACGAGCTCCGACAACGGCCCATGAGGCTTGCTGGAAACGAGTAAAGTACTGGAACGATTCAAAGTCAAAGTTTTGAGGATCCGTTGCGAGTTTGGTGAGTTGGGCAATCCATCCTCCTTGTGGTGGTGGAACGAAGGTTGAGTCCACTTTGGCGGCGCCAGTGAGGTTTCCGTATTTTTCGTAGATTGGAGAGTTGGATGGGTATTCATCACCAAACCAGTAGACACCTGTGTTCATAAATAGGTTTAGCTCACAGCCACACTCAATGCCGGAAGGAAGAAATATCCATGATCCATTATCCCGATTCCTCAATAAAATAGGCTGTAATATTCCAGCATCCACACCGAATCACTGGCAGCAGGTATACTCTGAAACAGACAAACACTCACAAGGTTTGTTGGCATTCAACAGCACAGCACCGGGAGGACCGTCAATGTCATTCAAGTTGACAAAGGACATGTAGTTGACCGACTTCCCATTTGGAGTGTTAGCGCCGTAGATGCGGGGATCGGAGTAGTTGAATACAGGCCATCCAGTTGCCGTGAGCGATGCATTGTTTCCACAGTAGAGAATGTCTTCAGCAACAAACGACTTTGCAATCAGAGAATTGATGAGTGTTCCAAGACCGGCTGAGATGATGACCATCATGAGGGGACACAGGCTAGGCAGCGGCAGCATTAGATCGAGGTAGTGATCCGATTGAATGGGTACTTACCAGATACAACAGATGTTGGTAAACATTTGACGTTGCTGGAAGGAGATTGTTTTGCGGGAGAGCGCCTTCAGCTGGTTAGGCTTGCGGGGCTCGTTGCCAGGAGAAGACATCTTTTGAATGGCAGTTGAATGAGGTTGTTGTTGTTGACGGTGAGGTTGGGGTTGAGGAGGCGGGGCAAGATCAGCAACAATGAAGTTATTGGCAGTGGATGATGGAGATGCAGATGTCATAGTGGTGGAAGTAGTGAGTAGTCAGTAGTGGCAGTAAAGGTAATGATAGGTAGTAATTGGTAGTGTTGATTGAGGCAGGTACTTTAGTATCACAGTTGATTGGTGGAGGCTGAAAGTGAAAGCAAGTGCTACAAGTACCTTTCGTGGGAATTTGATTCAAAATCAGCTCAAAATTCAGTTGAAACCGAGTTCGATTTTACAATTTGAAAGGCGTGCACAAGTGATTTCGAAGCACTGATTGACAATCAAAGCCAATTTTGCTGAATTGAATTTCGTAATTCACAAGTCACCGTTTTCTTTCGCACTCAAGTTTCAACGTCAAAGATCCCTCACAACAACCGAAAATGGGCACCGACAATGACCAGATCGGCCTGGAGGAGCTCCAAACCACGCCAAAGCTGATGCCCAAACAGTCCTTTATCAAGGCTTTTGGGTCCCAGATGTGGATCATGCTCAAGCGGAATGCTGTGCTTCAGGTAATACAGCCTTAATTGGACATTGATGCTTGGGTACTAGGCCACCACTAACTAAGTTTCATATGAATAGTGGAGATACAAGGCTTCGACCCTGGCCCAGACTGTCATAGCTCCACTCATCTTCCACCTTGTCTTGTTTGTTCTGCAACAGGCTGACTACTCGAACCAGCGCCTGTCGAACCCTCACCCTCCCGTTGGAGCCTTGGACGGTGAGGCCCTCTCTTTTTGACAGCCCTCTTTCAAAGGACCACCTACCTACCTACCACTGTGAATGACTGACAAACTTGATCAAATATCATCCACCCAACCCCCCTTCCCTTCCCCAATAATCATCATACTTACACTAACTACATATCAATACAGGCATCAAACCATGCACCTCGTACACTGGAAACTGCCTCCTCATGATGTACTACCCCGCAACCGCAGAGACTACTCAATACATGAAGAACTTTGCCACTGCAAACAACGCCCGTGCCGGAACTTCACTTTCTGTCGCCACAACCACTCTCTCTGATGCAAACTACTCTCCAGTCTCTGCGGATTCCTCCCTCATTTACCCTGTCACCTCCCAGGACTACATTTACAACTATGCCTTGAACCACCCTAATGTCACCCGATGGGCTGTCACCTTCGATACTGTTACGACTCCATACTTGAATGTTCGGTACCAGGTCTGGTACAATGCCTCGTTGAGTGCGAATGGAAGTGATATCTTTGGACGTGAGCTTGTTTCTGTTGTTCGTGGATTGGACGAAGCGATCAGTGAGTCTAATGTCTTTTTGAGGGGTTGATGTTGATGGAGGAGAATGGAGGGGGGGAAGAGAATACGATTCGACTTACTGACCACAACCCTCCACGAATAACCAGTTACCCACTTGAATGGAAACACAAAGACTGCCAACCTGGATTACCAATTGAAGGACTGGCCCTTGATTCCCGCTGTTACTCTCTCCGACACGATTGTTCAGTCCCTCGGTTCATGCTTCTTCTTCTGCTCCGTCATGGTCATTTTCATTTCCGTCCTCAACCAAATTGTTGGAGAGAAGGAAGCCCATTTGCGTCATGGAATGGAAATGATGGGACTGTACCCATCCGTCTACTGGATTTCAAACTACTTGTCCGTGTCTGTTCTCGTGCTCGTCAACTCTCTCCTCACGGTCTTGTTTGGTCTTGCTTTCCAGTTTGAGGCATTCAAGAACGCAAACTTCTTGGCCATGTGGATTACATTCTTTTTGTTTGGAGAGTCAATGGTTATGCTTGCGTTCATGCTCACCTGTTTCGTGAGACAAGCCAGAGCGGCCGTGTTGCTCGGAATCTTTATTTTCGTTATTGGATTGTTGTTTGAGTCGTTCGTCTTCTCCAGTGGACAATTGGGATACATTTGGTGGGTTCCCACATTGATTCCAAACTTTGTTCCAGGAAGTAAGTCTTCAATCAGTACGCTCTCTCTATTGACACCGAACTAAGTCTTTATTCTCTTTTAGTCCTTGCTCTCATCCCCTTCTTCAACTTTGGTCGCATGTTCCTCGACATTTCAACCTTCACTACCGGTCGTCTCGATCAACTCACATCCACATACATCCCAGGCCCAGGTTTCCCATGGTCAAACTTGTACAACCCTGTCCCACAGAACCTCCTTCCTAACTACCAAGCCGATGGATATCCACAGCTCCCCAACCCCGTTCAGGCGTGGAACTATATGATCATGGATGTTGCTGTTTACGCTGTATTGACGTGGTACTTTGATGCCATTATTCCTGATGAGTATGGAACGGCTCAGCCATTCTATTTCCCATTCTTGCCAAGCTACTGGGGTTATGAGAAGGTTCGAGGAGAGATGGATGTGAAGGATTGGGTGTTGAAGAATGGTGCTGTTGGAAAGGGCGATTTGCCAATTGGAAAGGAGGAGGAGGATGTCGCGGTTGAGAGACAGAAGGCCTTGTCTGCTGGTGAGTAGCTTTCGTGGCTCATTTCGAACGCCTTTCTAATTTATTTACTTTGTAGATGATGACTCTGCAGTCAAGATTGTTCGTTTGAGAAAGACATACCAAAAGAGCCCCTTCTGGACTTCCTCTTTGGACAAACACGCCGTTAGAAACTCCTCATTCACTCTCGCTGAAGGAAAGTTGCTCGCTCTCTTGGGACAGGTCAGTTAACACTTAAAATCGAACCCTATTACGAACCCTCTTCCTCATCATTTCTCTCCTTCAAAATACAAAACAGAATGGTGCCGGTAAATCAACCACCATGTCCATGCTCGCTGGTCTCACTCCACCAACTTCCGGAGACGCTTTGATCTGCGGTCTCTCTGTCCGCACCCAAATGTCCCAAATCCGTCGCATGCTCGGTGTCTGCCCCCAACACGACATTCTCTTTGAAGACCTCACAGCTCGTGAACACATTGAACTCTACGCCGGCCTCAAAGGCGTCCCCAAATCCGAGTGGGGCGTTCTCTTTGAAGAACGTCTCAAAGCCGTGAAGCTCTGGACCGTCAAGGACGTTCGCGCAGGAACTTACTCTGGAGGTATGAAGCGTCGTCTTTCGCTTGTGATTGCTACGATTGGAGATCCTCGTGTTATTTTCATGGATGAGCCGACTACGGGAATGGACCCTGTGAACCGAAGACACGTTTGGTCGTTTATTGAAAAGTTTAAGAAGGATCGTGTTATTATCTTGACGACACATTCTATGGAGGAGGCTGATGTTTTGGGTGATCGTATTGCTATTATGGCTCACGGACAGCTTTGTGCTATTGGTACGTATTGTCGTCTTCTGCAGAGCTGGTATTCTGACTCACCGTAAATTTGTAGGAAACTCCATCTCGCTCAAAAACAAGTTCGGTGCTGGATACAGAATTTCTGTAATCACATCCAACCCGGAAGCCATGAAAGCCAAGGTTGCCTCTTCTGTTCCAAACGCTAATCTCGAAGACGACTCTGCAGGTGCCCTCATTTATCAGTTCCCTATTTCATCGACACCTTCTATTCCAAGCTTTGTCAAGTGGTTGGAGGAGAACAAGGAAGGAATGGTCAAGAGTTGGGGTATCTCACAAACTACACTCGAGGAGGTGTTTTTGAAATTGTGAGTCCCATTTTCACTGTTTTATCCCATACTTATCTGTGTTAAATTAGGATCCGAGATGCCAACCCAGGAGGTTATGTTGCGACCAAGACGAGCTAGAGCTGATTTCTTTTGTTTTGCTACCCCATCATTTTCTTTGCGTTCTTATCTCTAATGAGACAAAATAAAGTCCATTGCACGTAATCTTAGTCAAAGCAATTCTCGCGTGAGTAAGGAACAATCATCTTAGAAACAATGCCATTCCAAGATACTACAACTGTCTATGGTGAGATACCCCTCTTTCTTGAGATACCCCTCTTTCTCTTACGAAGCTGAAGAAAAAGAAAATAGATCAACTGAAGCCGTTTATTGACCAAGAAGCCTATGCAAAAGACTGTGAATCCTCCATTGTCATTCTGAAATATTTGACAGGATACCACAGCCCAATCCTTCAAATCTTACATATCTGGAAACCACTTCTCCACGCAACTACATCCATCATGACACCTTTTCGTGGTGCGCCAGCATGTGACTTTGGGTTTACTCCCATCGATGCTGCCCTTCGAACAAAAGTAATCACTCTTACGTCCCTCGTCGCAGAATGCCCATCCTGTTCAGCTTTAAATTGCCGGATAGGGAAACTTGGAAAGGCGCGTATCCACTGAAACCGATCGTGTTGACTCCAAGTATGATTTCGGAACGTGAACAAGTTGCGTTGAATGCGGTTGTGGGGGCGACTGTGATTCCTGCTGCGAGATCTGAACGAACGCGAAAAAAGGTTGTTGAACGGTTTGGGGAGAAGGGATTACAGCTTTTAGGGACATTTATTGCATCGATGGGTTTGTGTTGACGGAATATGTTTAACAACTAATTTGTAATATCAGCTTTAACAAATACCATAACGTCTTTAGTGTGTGTGGATATTGAGGCAGATGTTCAAAAAGATATGGAAGTGGCATTGGCAGGAACTGGTTGGAAGATGGGACGTCATAAGACAGCTTCAACCACTATGAACGCAAACGACAATCAACAACCGACTTCATTAACTATATTCAAGCATATTCTGAAGGTTCTGAAAGAAGCGAAAATTACAATGTCATCTTTTCCGTCTAAACCAGCAGATCTGACTAATTGGATTCAATCAAAGTTTGGATTTCAACCACGATACCTATCGAAAATGATTTCATTTGAGTCTAAAAAAGCAATGTGTTTCAACCTGCATCTGTCCCTATTCACGTCTTCAACAACCCATTCTCCCGATCTTCAGCAACATCCATATTCAATGCCTTTCAAAGATAAACTGATGGTTTCGTTTGTCTACTCTATCGCGATTCCAAACACGTACCTTGCTTCTCATTTTGCGTTTCTTGCTCATCAAAATGGAATATCAGCTGAGTCGCTTCTCGAAGCCGAAAAGCAATCCAAACAACCTTTATCAGAAATATCGGAGTCGACAGATTTTATGACGCTTGTGTTAATGGTAACGTCAAGGATAGCCGTTCGAAACTCAGAGTTCTACGATGTTGCGCCATTACTATTTCCAGCGACAGGGAATCCAAAGAGTCTACTCGAAATGTTATCACTTCTAGGATCACTTTCTATGCTTCATAGATATACTGCAATGTGGGATGACGAAGCAGGACTTGAGGCGGACCTTGTTCCTGTGATAAAAGGAGAGTTTGGGAAAGCTGTGGGATTGAGTGAAAGCGAGTATTCTGCCAATTGCTCGAATGGCAGTACTGTTGGTTTGAGCAACATTGGGGGAATTTCGTACGCAGGATCTAGCGCTCAACGAATGACAGTGCCTGTAGCCACTGCAGTCAGAGATATGAAGCAGACCCTTAGTCCCGATTCTGCACTGCCATGGGGTGGAGGAGTAACTTATGCGTGAAAGATAACGCGTGAATAAATGGCTTTAAGTAATTGTTATGCAACGTGAACGAATGATTGAATGCCACGCAAAAGAATTGAACAATCTTGAGAAGGTGTTATTAAAATTGTTGTTTTGCGTTCCTTGCTGTAACTCAGGATACTCAGTGTTGCCACAAATTCAAGCTAGACTGGCATTCTTTTTTGTTATTTCTGCGACATTGTTTTCTTTCCGTTTTTGTCTCAGATGAGACAAAATACATCCGATTGCACAAATTCTTTGTTGTTAATCGTAAATCTTACGAAACGGAATAACGGAACAATCAGCATCGAAACAATGTCAATATCACAAGAAGCTGTCACTATCCACCGTGAGACTTCACAACCCATTTTGTACCATTATTATTAAGATAAATTAATAAGATCAATTGGCCCCATTTGTCAACCAAGAAGCGTACGCAAAAGACTGCGATTCCCTCATCGTCATTATGAGGTATTTGACAGGATACCGCAGTCCAGCCCTTCAGATTGCACACATCTGGAAACCAGCTCTTCACTCAGCTACGCTCATTATGACGCCTTTTCGTGGTGCGCCAGCATGTGACTTTGGGTTTTCCCCCATCGATGCTGCTCTTCGAACAAAAGTAATCACGCTTACGTCTCTCGTTGCAGAATGCCCAGCCTGTTCAGCTTTAAATTGTCGGATAGGGAAACTTGGAAAAGGCGCGTATCCACTGAAACCAATCGTGTTGACTCCAAGTATGATTTCGGATCGTGAACAAGTTGCGTTGAATGCGGTTGTGGGGGCGACTGTGATTCCTGCTGCGAGATCTGAACGAACGCGAAAAAAGGTTGTTGAACGGTTTGGGGAGAAGGGGTTACAGCTTTTGGGAACGTTTATTGCGTTGATGGGTATGTACCCAAACGAACACAGTATTTCATCTTGGAATACTAACTTGGAATACCAGCGTTAACAAATACAATGACATTTTTGGCGTGTTTGGATATTGATGCTGATATACAAAAAGATATGGAAGTTGTTTTGAAGGGAACTGGTTGGAACATGGGCCGTCATAAGACAGTGTCAACCACCATGAACGTTAGCGATTTTCGCCAACCGTCTACATTTACAGTGTTGAGGCATGTTCTAAAGGGTATCAAAAAAGCAAAAATTGCAATGTCGTCGCTACCATCAAAACCGGCAGAGTTAAACATGTGGATTCAATCCAAGTTTGGATTTCAACCGCGATACCTATCAAAAATGATTTCGTTTGAGTCTAAAAGAGCAATGTGTTTCAACCTGCATCTGTCACTGTTCACATCTTCAACAACCCATTCTCCGGATCTGGAGCAATATCCATATTCAATGCCTTTCAAAGACAAGCTCACGGTTGCATTTGTCTACTGTACTTCGATTCCAAACACATACCTTGCTTCACATTTTGCGTTCCTTGCTCATCAACATGGAATATCGGCCGAGTCTCTTCTCGAAGCCGAAAAGAAGTCGAAGCTGTCTTTATCAGAAATATCGGAATCCACAGATCTTATGACGCTTATATTAATGGTAACATCAAGAATAGCTGTTCGCAACTCTGAGTTTTACGATGTTGCGCCGTTGCTATTTCCAGCGACAGGGAATAATCCGAAGAGTCTTTTAGAAATACTGTCGCTTATTGGATCGCTTTCTATGCTTCATAGATATACTGCAATGTGGGATGACGAAGCAGGACTTGAGGCGGACCTTGTTCCTGTGATAAAAGGAGAGTTTGGGAAAGCTGTGGGATTGAGCGAAAGCGAGTATTCTGCCAATTGCTCGACTGGTAGCACTGTTGGTTTGAGTAACATTGGAGGAACTTCGTTTGCAGGATCCAGTACCCAAAGGAAGACAGTTGCGGTTGCATCTGCTGTCAGTAGGGAAAAACAGCAGAGCCTCAAGCCCGATGCTGCACTGCCATGGGGCGGAGGAGTAACTTATGCTTAAAACTAATACGCATATCAGAATAAATGTCTCTAATTAATTAATTGGAAAGAGTCCCAAAGCAGAGTGAATGAAGGGGAATTGACAGCCAAGCAAAAAGAATTCAACCAAAAAACCCCCCAACGAATGGGCAGCACAACAACAGTCCTTCCTCCAGCTTTCTCGAAATGGTCTGCACCACCAAAGAAACCCGATCCAACTCCACCGCCTCCGCCGCCGCCACCAGGGCTCTTGAGTGCGATTCCACAGGCTTTGAAGGAGGGAAAGAATACATACAACGATGTGCTAAGCTGCCCTTCACTATCTATTCCCCCGGTGTACTAACGCTTCTTGCATAGCTCAATAAGAACCTTGCCGAAGCTCCTATCATCATGGAACTGGCTCATCTCACAAAAATGCCACACGCGAATGTCCTCATTTACCTGATTGTTTCAGCCTTGTACGTGATTCTTGTGGCATGTGGATTCTATGCCGGTTTCTTGACGTTCGCATTGGCGTATGCGTGGCCGATGGTGCAAAGTTTAAGGGCAGCCGAATCGCTGAAGAAAGAGGATGTACAGTCATGGTAACAGAATACCCGTTTGTCTGTTTGGAGTTGTAATTAGTCTTATTCATTTATAGGCTGTCATATTGGGTCATTATTTCGTCTCAAACACTGTTCGAATATGGCGGAAAGGTTGGAGTGAGTGTGAAATGCATAGCGAGTATTCATATTCGATCCATCAGAGCTTATTGAACCTGCTGCCGTTCTATTACTTTTTCAAGATGGTGTTTATTCTTTGGCTGATTATTCCGTACTCGAATGTGAGTATCATGTTTTTGAACGAGTCCTCGATTTTTAACCTCATCGATAAAAGGGGTCTTTCGTCATGTATAATCTCTTTCTCAAAAACCTCCTTCCACCGATCAAGAAGCCTGATCCACCTCCGGCGAAGAAAGAGGAGCCGTCGAAATGGGCATACAAGAAGTGAACTTTATAATCCAATAAACAAGATTAATTTTATTCCAGTAATCTATACAATCATCAATCTAAGGAAGGAGGGTTCAACGCAATATATATTGCCAAGAGTTTTAAGGAGTGTTGTTGGGGAAGCTTGTGTGGCACAGGATTGCTTGGTGTCGTTGACATTTTCCCACCCCCTCGTTCATTCAAACGCCGATATAAGAACCAGTCAAACCAATATTGTTTTCAAGAGTGCCGAAAGGTATTTCATGATCAGCACTGGCGATTCCCAGACATCATAAAATCTCAACTAACAGCTAACAACAGAATGACTACAATCACAGAAACTTACACTAAATGGAGAGATCCACCAAAACCTGGAGACCCCGTTAAATTCGATCCATTCAAAAAGTGGAGAGATCCTTCAAAGACAGCTGAGCAAATCAAGGAAGACGAAGCTAAGGCCGCAGCGCCACCGGGACTCTTGACAACTATCCCACAACTCTGGAAAGACGGTACGGAGCAGTACGGACTGGTAAATACCCACTTCTTTCTTTCTTTTTATGCAATGATTTAACGATTGAGGTATTAGTTGGACAAGAACTTGGAAGGTGCCTTTTTGATTGCGGAGCTCGCATTCATCACGAAGCTTCCACATGCGCAAGTGCTTGTTTACCTGATTGCTGCCGTTCTCTATGTTATATTGGTTGCTGCGGATGTATATGGAGGCTTCTTGACGTACATTCTTGCAATTGGATGGCCTGTTATGCAAAGTCTTAGAGCGGTGGAAGCAAAAGAGGCGAAGGATTTGAAATTGGAATGCGTTCAGCAGTGGGTTTCGTATTGGATTATCTTGGCACTCTTGTCGTTGATGGAGCATGGAGGAAAGGTGAGGTTTTGGGTGGAAGGTGGGTTGTTGACACGTTTCTTGGCAGAGCTTACTCAACTTGATTCCGTTCTACTACGCGTTCAAATTGGTGTTTTTATTGTGGTTAATGATTCCTTACAGTAACGTACGTATTTTCCTTTTGGTGTGCACAAGGGTTAACGAATATGACAGGGAGCCTATGTAATCTATTCACTGGTTCTAAAAAACATCCTGCCGCCAATCAAAACGGAAGAAACTCCTTCAAAGAAAGAGGAACCAGTTGAAGTTAGCAAATGGGCTTATTTCAAGTAATTCTCGTCACCAAACAAGAAATGCATTTCAATAACATTCTATTCTATTTTCGTACCAATAAACTCTATCAAAAGTCGCTATTCTTCGTCACTTAGACCATCAAGTATACTAGCATGCACCCAACCTTCTGCGCCACGACTAATCCTGCCTCGACACCAACCACTTGCGTCAGGTAATGAAGTTACAACGATGTTCATTCCGGATCTGACAGTCAGTTGTCCCTCTTGCATCGGATCATAGTCTGCAATCGCGCTGTACATGGCTGGAATCCTTGCAATATGCGGGTACTGGTTATATCGTTGACGCGGTGAATAAACAGACAAAGAAGTGGATCCAGAGGGGCCCTCAGAAGGAGGAGATGGAGGTGAGTCAGGCAAGATTCGTCGTTTGGTATCCTGGTATGCGTTAGACTCTCCGCGAGGTCTATACGCGTGGGAAATCTCTGTTTGTTGGCGTGCAATCGTTTGTTGTCGTTCAAGTCCATTAAAGAGGTTTTGGGAGGGGTCGAGTCGGACTTGTATCTTGGAGGTTGCGTTGAGGCGGGTGAGGGGTAATTCGATGGGACTTGGTGAGTTGTCGAAGGGAATGTATGGGGGTGGTTGTTCGTCGGCGTCATCTGGGTATGTTTGTTTGAGGAGTACTGGTGTGTTTTGTTTGGGTTTCTTGGTTGTGTAGCAGTAGATGCCGATAAGCAGAATAATTAGGAGGAGAACTCCACCGGATATTCCTGCAATTAAAGGGATGGATGAGTTTGAGGTCGGAAACGTGGCAGTGCTGTTCATTGGAAATTGGGTGATGGAGATGGTGGGCTGGACAGTGATGCCGTTGATATTGGAAGTGGAGGATATAGCGTTACTAGTCCCAACGGCGATGGATTGATTGATTGCTGCAGAAGGAGGTGGAGGAAGAGGAGCTGGTGCATCTGTGGTGGTTACAGGTGAATCGACAGGAAGGGGAGCAGGAGAAGGCGGAGGAGGAATAGCATCGTCCAATGCCTTCTGACAGACACTTGTTTGTGCTTCCAACGTGAAACAGTCCTGGTCAAGCGTGTCTTTGTCCCATTGACAGTCCGTTTTCTTGGTACAATATGTCTTGACAGAACACCGATCAAATGCATCTGCATTATCGAATCCGCAAAAAGTGAAGGATTCCGGTGGCGAATGCACTTTTGGGAGGTCTGCCATCGTGAGAGAAAGGAACGGAAGATTACGGGGAAAAAGTGAAGAGGGAGTGGCTTGTCCTTCACAACGGCACACAGATCAAAAACACGTTTTTGTATTGGTATTATTCATGGAGTAAATTATTTTAGATACAATGGGGCGAAGTCAAAGGAGCTAGTTAATCCAGCATTATCCACAGCATTCATCATTTGCAACTCCTTTAAGCCACATATCTCTATCGGGACTGGTCCCTGAAAGCAATTATCATTTAAATCAAACACTTTAAGTTGTTTCAGCAGCCCCAGCTCTTTCGGCAAGACCCCCGTCAGTCTGTTGCAGTCAATCGAGAGTGTAACCAACTTCTCCAGATTTCCAACATCAGGCGACAGCACATCCGTGAGCAAGTTATTACTGAGCACTAATCGCTTCAAATTCACGAGAGTATATAATTCCGATGGGATAGCTCCAGAGAAAGAGTTGTACCTAAACACAATCACTTCGAGAGCCTTCAACAGTCCTATTTCAGAAGGTATTCGACCACAAAAGCTAGAATTTGTGAGAAACAGAGTTGTAAGCAAGGTACAGCTTCCAATAGCGCCTGAAAGTGGAACAATGAAGGGAACTCTTGTCCTCACAAACGACACTTCTTTGCCCCAACATCGTCTTGCAATTGCCCGTTGGAACAAAGGTGGAGCATTGAAGAAGAGACTGTCGATGTTGGATTGATTGTCAGGGCCATTGTGTTCAATGAGGGACACTGTCAAAGCTGCAAAGGATGTCGATGTCAAGACTGAATTGAATCGGTGGGAGAGCCTTCGCAGCCTAAATACTTGTGGTACATTGACATGAACGAGAATTTGGATGAGAAGCTCAATTGGAAGTGAACTCAGTTTATCAGATTGAGTTTGACAGGTGGCAGGCTGGGTTTCAGAGGGACTTGACAGCAACTTCCACAACCATTCCATTTTCGCATTACTAATTTACTACTGTCCAAAACGTTCTCCTGATTCTCGCTTGTCACGCAAATCGAATAGTCCTCTCCAGAAACTAAAACAGGAACGCCGCCGACATCTTCACGTGCCTCAATATCCCCAATCGTCATTGCATCATCAACAGGAAGCTTCGACCCAGCAACATCGCGCCACCGTTCAAGATAGTTTCGTTCACTTGCATCGAAGTTTGATGAAATCAAGTATGATCCCATATGATCCAACATATTCGCGACATGTCTGACACGGAACTGTCCACTCCAGTTCTGTGTGTCCTTGTCAATTACAATGCCTTCAGAGTATGTATTTATAGCTTGGAAATAGTTTGGTTTATATGAGAAAATAGATTGATTTCTCTCTTCCTTAATTAACCTTATTAATGTTATGCCGTTCATAACATTGACACCCACCCTTCGCGAACAGTTGAATGAATGGATCGAGGCCGAGAACTTTGGACAGGTGGCAGTTGATGACGGCATCAAGGCTCTTCTGCGACACTTTCAACATTGTCTCAAGTTGGCCGATTCTGGGATTCTGAATCTGCAAAGGCTGGCTGCCCAATGTGCGCTGATCAATGAGGCAACACAGGGTACGAAAGTACGAGTGGCTGATGACACTCGATCTCAGTTTGAGGAGATGTACGTGTACTATCCCTTTCCACTCGCTATCCGACCCACTCGCTGCTCCGATAGCACCCTAATTCACTTGTATTTTACATAGTTGTAAAGCATACCCAAATCTCTATCAATACCAGCTGTTCTATATGCTTCTCAAATCCTGGCATCTACAATTTGACTTTGAAACTGAGTTGTTCATTCCACACCTTTGCCATCTTCGCACTATTCGACTGCGTATATCCGACTCGATTGTATCGCTTCTTTCGCATTCTCTTTCAGATCTCTGGCTTTATGTCGGTCCGGCAAATGCAACCATCCACCGTTTAAACGCCACACCCTTTGAAGTAAAGGATTGGTCAATTCCGATAACACACTTGTTTTTGATTCAAAATGGAGACTGGATTACACTTTCTTTAACATCTTCAGGGAATTCAAGCCTCTATGATCCTATACCTATACCGCCCATGGCACACAGCGGCAATCCCTACGACACAGCAATTTCAACCAATAATTCATGCATTTTACCCATATCTGCAAATTTTATACCTCCTCCAGAAACAATATTACCGTCCCTGTATAGCGTACCTACGACTCCGATTCCCTTACATGTATCTATGGCTCGACGTACTAAGTATCGAAAGTCCAGATATAAAGTGCCGGAGGTGAAATGTACTTGTGGGACTACCCTAACTCGGCTATTGCACATCGCAAATCATTTTTCAAGTACTGCAAACCATTGCCAAGTTACTTGTATTGTAATGGGTTGCTCGTTTAAACTCAATAAGGTGAATATTCGAGATCACTTTATCACCACTCATATGGAGATTGCTCGACGTAATCGGAAAGCATTGGCTTTTTGATTTTTAAAATCTCCATACTTCGTAACCCCATACTCTGTCAGTAAAGTCATATGAAAAAAGAATATTGAACATTTATAACGATTCACATCGATATGTAAATTTCTCCACACTTAAATTCCAATTCAAACGGCCAAAACTTACTGAACTTACTATTCCCTTTGTTTTGGTGGAGAAGAGGAGAGCGGAAATGGTGTGCACGATTTTCAAAGATCGTTAACGTTAGTGTACGCTAGAAATTTTTAATTGGCCCACCGTCCAGAGGTCGAGACCAAGAGTGGTTTGGGCTTGGCCTTAAATGTGACCAAAAAAACATATCTCCACTTCCAGGTCTCGCCCGCTTTGTCCTTCCATCGACAAAATCAACTCCAGTGGAAACGAACGAGGAATGATTTGCCAACAGTAAGTATCCTCAAAGGAAAAGCTTAACGTTCTCCTAAGACTCCGTCTTTCTAGTTCTTGATTGATTTATCCCTGCGCCTGGATCATTTACGCTCTACCGTCACGGGACTAGGCGTGCTACCATGGTGGCCGCCTTCTTTCGAATGTCCTTCTTGTAGTTTTGCTGATCACAGAGTAATTTAGGGTGTGCCGTAAGTCCGTATTGATTATTTGTTTGTCCAAGAGTGCAGGCCATCTAAACAACTAGTACTAGGCGGATTATCCCTTAAACTTGCCATTCCCGGTTCCATCCCATTGATTCACTCTGCACTTTTGCTCCAACTCCTTCAAATCGAGGGAACATTGCTCAAATCCCCACCCAATCGTAATTCGTCCTCTTCAATCCGGCAAGCTCATCTCCAAGAACTTCCAACAACCCACCATTTTGGTTGGACAAAGGCGAGATTGGGACCGAGATTTGGTTTTTGAGTGAGCGGAGTTTGAGCTGGCTGTTGGGTTCGGCAAGGCAGCTGAACGGCAGAAACGGAAACTGCGGAGAATGTGGTTGTTTGTTGCAAAGGGCTGGAACAAAGGCCGATCTGGGCGACAGGTGTAGTGCGGACTTGAAGACACGTGGGGAAAAAAACGAGGAGAAAAGAATCTCTCGGTTCTTGATACATCATGCATTGCATTGCATACCACAAGGGTTTTTGAGTCGTACATAAGCCCTGAACGAGTTTCTATTGATTGGTCTACAACGGTGATCCCACTACGATAGGTAAGGATGTTTCGGAAGGAATGTTACATACTAAATAAGGGAAGAAAGAAGGTTCTTGAGTCGATATAGCCGTAATTTATTCATGGAGGGAAGAAAAAGGTCAATATATGTTGATTTGGTAAGTCGTATGTTTTATTCAATTTATTTCTTATCTAAGAACATAGACGATGGATGGAAAGAATAAGGAATATCGAGTAGCAAGTGGCAAACCACGTCTGAAAGCATTGTTCATTTACATAGGGAAGAGAACCTGATGAAAGGGAATACGGCGTTTGGATAACAATGATACTATCCAAAATGCGATTCACCTCAACCAAAACGCGATACTCCAAGTCTGTCAGCAACTTATCAACTGTGCTTTGGTAACGTTCCTGCGTATAAGAGCTTCAGCAATCATCGCGTATAAATATTGAGCACTCCACCTTCGACGAAGCGTTAGCGACAATCTTCGCATCAAGGCATACTGCCGTCATCCAGGCCTGTCTTTCGTCAAAATGAAGTGCGCAAAGAACGTTGATCCTTATGAAGGCGAAGTTGGCAAGGATATTATCAAACACAACGCTCACTTACATCTTTTGAATGTTCTGAGCTCTGGCTTCGGCACTGATCTGCGAATTAGTAGTGTTTGCGTTGATTCAACATCTTACGATGCATTGGGATGGTTGAGGACATTGATTGTGTGCATTTTGGTTTTTGGAGATGTTCTTTGGAGATTGCCGCTTTTCACAAAGTGCATTGGCAGGTGGCACATGTTGCAGGAATGTCTCTGAAATGGATTAAGGTATGTTTATCGCATGTATATAGATCTGGGCGCACTTGCCTAGTACGTACCTATCCGTTAAACCCAGTCCTTCGTAAATAGACCAATCTTTCGTGTTCTGCCTTAAAAAAACTTCTCTCAAAATGACCAAGTAAGTACGCACATTCAATTCACAACATTCTCATCCCTACATAGGACTAGTCGTGGCAATTCGTCAAACTCAGTCAACACGATCAAGTAAGATAAGTCTCGAATCTTCTTCGGTCTCTAATCACATTTAAATAGGAGCCATCCGGTGTCTAATAAGCGTAGAAGGGTTTCAAAACTTCGAAAGGTTCGGTGCAGCTGTGAAAGACAAGAGAAACAGGGCAAATGGAATCGGTTCTTGCACTTGAAGGCACATATGCGTGAATCCTGCTCTGCTCCCTGCGTTAAAGTTAACTGTGACACAGAAGAGATTAGTCGCAGGAACCTTCTGGAACATATACTACGTCTCCATCCAGAGGATGTTGTTCCAAACTTGAATATGCTGATTGATCTTCTGGTATTCGATCTCCCTGACCACTTAGTCCAAATTTTGAGAGACTGTGAAGCTCCTATTTGATTGAAACTAAATCGCGAGTCGTGAATAAACCATTTTGACCGTTTGCCTGCTTCCTGTTCATATAAGACCTGTGGTATGAATCTCCTTACATCAATTCACGAGCAGATCATGACAATCAAGATCGTAACCTTCCTCTCAAGGACTTGAGATGACTTGTGGTGCAGTCCACGTTTGACTCATTAACGCAAATACTTCATAGTATTATTAGTCAACCCTTAGGTTCTCTTGGATCTCCCTCCTCGCGAACCCAGAAACCAAACCAAATCTACTTGTTAATTTACCACTGTAAAACGAAACGAAATCTATTATTACAAAAGTTCTAAGAGTCGATAAATGAGATACATCTAAAAAATCATGAAAGCAACCGATCCGTCAACCCTTCCACAGTCTCTTGATTCCCCCTCGTCACGCAAAGAGAATAGTCCTCTCCTGAAACTAAAATAACAGGAACGCCGCCGACATCTTCACGTGCCTCAATCTCCCCAATCGTCATTACATCATACATCACAGGAACAAGCTTCGACCCGGCAACCTCACGCCACCGTTCAAGACCCTTCCGTTCACTTGCATCGGAATTCTTGCTGAGAACGAGTATGATCCAATCTATTCGTGACATGTCTGGAACGGAACTGTCTACACTTGTTCTATGTGTCCAAACGGGGAGTGAAGTTCCCACGCGATCGATGATTGCGGATTTGATTGCGGATTCGAGGTTTCTTGTTACGGGATCTGACGGCGTGGCAGAGGGGGCGGTGGATGTGTTGTGGAGGAATAAGAGTGTGAGGGAAGTTCGTTGGTTTCCAGTTGGTTTCTTGGTATCCATGTCGTGTACGTTGGTGGTGGTTTGTGCAGCTGCAGAGTTTATCGCCGAGAAAACGTTTGGTTGAGATGAGGAATCGTGATTGGGACTCTTTTTGTCGGGAGATGATGGAGCGGATTCGTGGCGAGGTGCGGAGGCGTTGGAAGGTGGACCGCGTGGGAGACGGCCTGAGTTTGTTCGTGATGGGAGGTTGTCTTCTTTTGTTGGTGTGGTACCAGTGCCCAGTTTGTAAATTTCTGAAGGGGTTCGTGGGAGTGCTTCTGTGGGAACTGGGACTTCGCTGTATACTGGAGGTGCTTGTTCGAATTCAGAGTCATGAAGTATAGTTGGTGTGGTGGTAATGGCAGGTCCGTATAAATCGAAGATGCCGTTGTTCTTGACTGGAACTTCCGAGAGGAATCCAGTTGGCCTCCTCGTCACCGCATTATAACTCGCAAAAGTATCCATTCTTTGTATTCCCGTGTTATACGTAGCCGATGTTTCCATGCGTTGTAAAGGCGGTTGCAAAGTGTCTTCAGCTTGAGCCTCAAGTTTTAGTGCCACAACTTCAAACAAATCAAATCAACTCACATTCCGCGACGGATTTAGCTCTAAGAATGAGCTCCTCTTCTTCTTGCTGTTGCTTCTTCCGCTTATTTCTATACATGAACAATCCTGCAACGATAAGACTGAAAAGTCCCACAAGCCCAACCCCGACACCGATAATAAGAGCCATAGAAGTCCCACTGCTTTCCTTCTGTTGTCCGACAGGTACCGCCACCGTGACTGTAACAACCTTATCGACTAATTGAACAACGGGTGTTCCATCAATCACGGTCGTCACAGCAACTTTTGTCACTTGTGTTTCAGCCACGATTGTCATTTGAGGGGTATTATTGTTTGTTGGATTCGCTGGATTTGGGTTTTGGTTGTTGTTTGTTGGAGAGCCTATTTGAAGTGGTGTGGTTATTTCAGTGCTTTCCCTGCTTTCCCTGCCTTCTCCTCCACTCAATCGATTATTATGTGAAGTGGATGTGTACCTTGGTTTCCTGGACTTCCGCCGTTGTTGCCGCCCGTGTTACTGTTTGAGCCTCCGTTTGAAGTACCACCATTATTGACTGGTGGAGGAGGTGCAATTGCAGCGGTGGTTGAAGGTGCAGCTGGAACTGGCTGTGGAGGAGGTGGTGCCACAGAAGTAGGGACAGTGGGAGGTGGTGCAGTAGTGGTACGTCCAAGTGCGGCAGTGGTAGTTGCAACAGGTGGCAGTGGTGGTGGTGGTTGTGGATGGTCTGTAATGACACCTCCATTTGGATCGCATCGGAGTGGCAGTGGATTGAGGGTTATGCATTGTCCCCGTCCAGTGCATTCAGGCTGTGAGTAGCAGATAGTGTCCCATGAGCAGTTGGATAATGCGTCTTGAGCACTGGTTCCACAAAACTATCAAGTACGTGTTACATTAGATGGTTGTCGTGAAGGAATGGAGAAGAGAGGACTTGGTAGTGCTCACACTCATGCTGGAGAAAAGGGAGGGAGATTGGAACGAATTTAAATGGGAAGTTATATCTCCATTTTCTCGACGTCACTCTTATCGCACCACTTTCTTACAATAACTTTATTTCCCAACATAGATATTTCGTTACACTTCTTTGTACTTGTAATGCTCGAGGAACCAGTTGACTCCATTGTACCCATTCCCAGGTGCATGTACAATCAAGTCGCCAGGTTTATACATTCCCGGCTCCTAAATATATTAAAACGATTAGAAGTCCCTTAAAATTGATTTGCATAAATCTTACATCTGTAACTGCATTAATCAAATTCTGTCTCTCCTGCTCAATCGACACCAAATGATCCTTAGTTCCTGTTATGTTCTTTTCATGCATATGAATAATAGCCCACTGCTCCTGCCAAACATGTTCTCGATGTTCCTCCTCTGTATGGTTTGCATATGATTTCCATGTGGGTAGGAACTCGGTACGTGTCCAGTGGCTGTTGCGGATAAAGAAGGAACCGGCGTTCATGGCATGTTTGTCGTGGGCTATTATAATATCGGTTTTTGGTTGAAGTATGGGTGGACGTGCGAGAATGAAGGAGGCCATGATGGCGCGGAGTTCTGCGTCGCCATTCACTGTTATGGTATATTATTTAGTTGGGATGTTTGAGGGATTCTTGGCAGTCCCGTCGTCTCTCAGTCACTCGCTCACTCACTCTCTCACCCTCAAACATTTGTAAAAAACAAAATACTCAACTGATCATAGCATCCCGCCCATCCAAAAGCCAAATCCAATCCACCTTCTTCTTCTTCGTCGCACTCTCCTCCCCCAAGATCAAATCCTCAACACTCCACGCCTTCTGCCACACCGCATTCCTCGCTACAACATCCTGCACAAGCACATGCGAGACCTCCGGATGCAATTTACAAAACCTCGCACGGTTCCCCATCGTCCTGTTCAAGATTTTGGCGTCCGAGTCTCGCGACATGATGGTCAAGATTGCGAACGTGTGTGTGAATGTGTTTGCACGGACCATGAGGGAGAGGTCTTTGAACGAGGAAGGGATTGGGGCGAGGGTTGTGTATGGGAGGTGTTTGGATTGGTAGGTGTAGAGAGAATAGATTTGTGATTTCCAGTATTTGTGGATGGGTGCTAAGGGGGAGAGGGGGCTTGTTTCTGTTGTCCAGAAAGAGTGTGGGATTATGAATGAGGATTTTGAGAGGGCGTGGGGGCGGATTGTTGCATGTTGGAGGTTGTAGGAGTCTGGGAGGGGTGTGTATGGGATGGGGGAAGATGAAGAGCAGGGGATGGTGGAGAAGTAGGATGTGAGGAAGGATTGATCTCTGTAGTAGTCTGTGAGGTGATTGGGTGTGAGGGAGTTCAAGATCCAGTTCATACGGTTTGTGGATGGATTGAAGAGGAGAACGGATGAGTCGAGGAATGATTTCCCAAGACCAAAAGAGGGAACAGCACCAAAAAAGCCTGGGTCTTGACTCGCCAGGTCAAAGAGGGCTGAAGCATTAAAGAGAGGAGATACAACGACTGACGAATCCAAGTACAGAATCGAATCGAAAATAGAGTCCAGGCCAAACAGGAACAACTTTGACCAGCACACATGATTTGGACACGGTTTATGAGAATCCTCCTCTTGCTCCAAGTTTAATGAATTGAGTGTTGATGAATTTGATGAATTTGATG
Source organism: Rhizoclosmatium globosum (assembly GCA_002104985.1). Classification (NCBI taxonomy): domain Eukaryota; kingdom Fungi; phylum Chytridiomycota; class Chytridiomycetes; order Chytridiales; family Chytriomycetaceae; genus Rhizoclosmatium; species Rhizoclosmatium globosum. The sequence goes on along the minus strand of MCGO01000143.1, from coordinate 64,495 downwards.
AATGTGAATGCAATGATGCCACTGGCAGGAAAGCTGAGATTGGCGGCAAAGAGAGAAGGCGAGCGCCGACATCTTCGAATGCTTTCTTTTGCATCTGATTTAAAGGGTTCACGTGGGCAACAATAACCTCGACCTTCTTTTGAGAAGGAGACAGAGACGACCTTGAATTGAATGAATAAGCAAGCAGAAGAGCATCGGCAAGGTGTGTATCGAATGCATCAAGCTGAGCTGTCTCTGGATCAAAGAGGGTAATGACAGCATCCTTCGATCGCAGCGGCCGCAGCTCGAGCGATGGACTCAGTTGCACCTTCAAAGTAAACTCTGTTTCTTGGTTTGGCAGTAGTTGTGGTAGTGGTGGTGGCGGCTGGTCCAGATCACACCCAACTTTGAATGCACTTATACCACTTGTTGTTGATGTTCCAGTTGAATCAGAAGCAGTTGTCTCGTGGATCTTGTCTTTGGAGCTCAGAATTCCAAGTTCAACAAACAAAAGACAAAGTGCCAGAATTGTCACTGCGACTACAATCTGAAATGTGCGTTGGTTCGTTGGATTCATCGCTCAATTCAACGGAGAAACTGGTCTAAAAATAGATGCAAAAAAGTACAAGGGGCTTATCCCACTCTTCTCAATGAACGAGAAAGAGAAAGATGTCTTCTCTTTTTCTATCCTTTTTTATTGAAACTAATAATTATCGTGATTTGAATTGCAGTGCATAACTTCCACCCCTGTTTTTTCTTTCCAAGCTGTTACAAACCTGCTTTGCTGATTATTGGAAATCCTCATGCATGCTGCAAATCACAAAGGAGAGGTCAAGTTTCTGGGAGAGTGTGGTCAAGTTGAGCCAAGCCCAAAATGGTGGCGATATCACTTTCTCTTTGTTTTTGGGGAAAATCTGAAAAAGATCTTCTGAAACGTGGAATGGACGTTCGGGTTACTGCTACTGTGCTGGCAGCGTGTCTGTCTGCATTTGTATTGAGTCTATTATTGAAGGGCAAATCATCGAGAAGGAGTACTGCACGAAATGGTAGAGTGCTTGTTTGACAGCATTACCAATCAACCGCTGACCATTCTGTTAGACGAAACCTCGCCCCTTCTTCCTTCAACCGAGACTAATGAACCTACTGAAACTGAGGCTATTACTGTTACCAATCCTTGGCTTACCTACAGTCTGCTTGGACTTGCCTGTGCAGTGCAAGCAGGCCAACTGATAGCGCTGTCAACAACCTCCAAGACCCCCCTCTTGGACCTTCTACCAATCATATTTGAGCTAGTAGCACTCTTCGGAGCCCTACTAGCCCCCAAAGTGCCACTTATTTTTGGTTGTTTCCTTGTCCCAGTTGACTTGATTGTGTCAGCCACAATGCCCATCACACCAACACGTGCCCTGTCCCTCCTCGCATCCCTCGCCCTCCTCTCAACCCTTTTCTACTCCCACTTCACTTTCCTCGACGTGTCAATCCAATCCACAAACGACGCAACACGCACCCGCGGAGCCATGATTCCTCCCCCAGAACCAGAATCCGCATTCAAGGGCGGGAAGTTCTTTGAAGTCCTGTATTTCACGTGGATGAATCCGCTTATGCGCGAAGGTTCCAGACGGCCGTTGAAGCTTGAAGACCTGCCTGCACTGCCGGACCCGGAACGCGCTAGCACTGCCGTGCACCGGTTTAAGGAGTTTAAACAACGGTACTCGAAACTGTGGCTTGCACTTCTTGCCTCGGAGTCCAGTGCTTTTTCTGTTCAGTTTGTGATTGCTACGGCGTCAACGCTGTTTGGTCTTGCCGGGCCGTACTTTTTATACAGAATCACGGGGTATATCCAGGATCCTGTTCCTGGCGTGCCTGTCTTTCTGTTTGCTATTGCGTTTGGTGCGGTTACGGGACTGAGAGCGTTATGTGATAACCATGCATGGCACATGGCCCGAAAGATGTCGATTAGAATCAAGGCTGTCCTTGTGAATGAGATTTATTGTAAATCTTTGAAGCGAATTCCGAGTGGCGGTGCGGATTCTGGGGAGAAAAAGGAGAATGAAGGAAAGGAAGGGGAAGACGAAGAAGATGATGCGAGCGTTGGAAAGATTGTTTCGTTGATGAGTACAGATGCGGAAACGATTCGTGACTCGTTGCCTGAGTTGTATGATATTGTGTTGATGCCGCTTCATATTGCGTCGGCTGTTGCTGGATTGTTGTATGTTGTTGGCTGGCCTGCACTTGCTGGATTAGCTGTCATGGTGTTTTCGTTGCCATTGACTTACTGGAATTCGAAATGGAATATTCGAGTCTATGAAAAGTTGATGGCTGCTAAAGATGGACGTACCAATGTTGTGAATGAAGTGTTGCAAGGAATTCGTATCATCAAGGTAATTATTCACTCCTCTTTCCACTTTCTTTGTTTTCCTAATATCCTTTGTAGTACTTTGCTTGGGAAAAGAAGTTCCTCGAGAAAATCAATCAAGCACGAGACAAGGAAATGCGTACCTTGATTGAAATGTACCTCAACGGTGCAGCAAACACATTCATCTGGCTCATGACTCCTCTCATTGTCTCCTTCGTCACCCTAACAACCCTCACGAAAGTCGCGGGAAAAGAACTCGACGCCCAACTTGCTTTCACATGTCTCTCCCTCTTCAACAGTTTACGTATCCCACTTATGGTGTTGCCATACATCATCAGCGACGTGTTCCAGTTGAAGGTTGCGTTCCGCCGTATTACAAAGTTTTTGGATCAGGAAGAATTGGAAAAGTATGTTGATGTTGAAGGAAAGAAGCAGGCGGATTCGGAGGGTGACGTTGCGATTGGGTTTAAGGCGGGTTGGTATAAGTGGTATTCTGGAGATGAAAAGGCTGTCAAGGTGGAAGAAGCTACCGAACGGACTCCTTTGCTGGCTGCGAGTGCTTCGAGCACTTCCTTGTCGACTATGAATGCAACTGTTTCTGCTGTCAACACTGCTTTCACGCTTCGGGATTTGAATGTGAACTTCCCTGTTGGCGCTTTGAGTGTCATTGTAGGCCCAACTGGTGAGAACTCTGCTTTACAAGTCTTTCTCCACTTTCTTTACTTACAAGATATATAGGATCTGGAAAATCGTCTCTCCTCCAAGCCCTTCTCGGTGAAATGAAACGTCTCCAAGGATCCTCACACCTTCCTGCAAGTGTCGCCTACGTTGCCCAAACCTCATGGCTCCAAAACGAAACCATCCGAAACAATATCCTCTTTGGCGAACCATACGACGCTGTTCGATACGACCAAGTCATCAAAGCATGTGCTCTCGTTAAGGACTTGGAGACGCTTGAAGCCGGAGATTTGACTGAGATTGGAGAGAAGGGAATTAACCTCTCTGGAGGACAGAAGCAACGTGTCAGTCTTGCTCGTGCTGTTTATTCCTCAGCCAGTGTTATTCTGTTGGATGACCCACTTTCTGCTGTTGACGCTCCAACTGCAAAGTGGTTGTTTGAGAAGGCGATTTGTGGACCGCTTTTGAAGGGACGTACGAGAGTTCTCGTCACGCATGCGACTGGGTTGGTGTTGAGAGGAAAGCAGGTCAAGTACATGGTTGCTGTGTCGAGTGGATCGTTGCTTGGTGCTGGACCTGTGAGAGATGTTGTTCGGATTCCCGGTGTTGCTGTTGTTGTTGGTGTTGAATCTGGTGACGGAAGTGGAGAGTTGGAGAAGAAGGCGAGTAGTAGCTCGTTAAACACTGTGTTTGCACAGGATTCTGATTCGAGTGATGAAGAGGAGAGTGACGTTATGGAGGAAGTGGATGTTGCTGCATTGAAGGATTATGCGAATGGAAAGACTGCTGAGAGTGCGAAGCTTATTGATACAGAGGCGAACGCTACTGGCGCTACGAAGCTTAAGTATTATGCTTTGTACCTGGGTCGTGCTGGTGGTATTATCTTCTTGGGACTGTTGATGCTTTTCAACGCTTCTGACCGTGGAATCATGATTTTCAACGATTACTGGCTCAAGTTGTGGGCTGATGCATATGAATCTGTGAAGGGTAATGGAACAACGACTCTTGGTGGTGGAGCTATGTTTGGTTCTTTGGCTATGAACCAGGGTGTTGGTTGGACTGATGCTTTGGTTTCGTCAAAGAGTATGTTTGGAGTTTTGCAGGCGTCTGTTCAAACTAGTGCCATGAATGTCTTGAATGTTGGCGAAACTGGTGTCGATGTGGACTATTACATTCGCATCTATGCTTTGATTAGTTGCGTTTGGGTCTGTGCTTTCTTAACTGGTGAGTTTTGAATATCTACTCTGAGGTGTTTTGTAAGTCTTACCTTTGGTTTACAGCTTTCGCCGTTCGATCTTGGGGATCCTACCGCGCATCCAAGAAGTTCCACTCTGTCTTGATTGAGAGAATTATTTATGCCCCAATGCGTTTCTTCGACACTACACCTATTGGTCGTATTCTCAACAGGTATGTGCTGTCAAGATATCAACCGAATTTCAAACTAACTTCCACGCTCAGAGCCACCAAGGATATCTCTGTCATTGACAACGGAGTCATGCGTAACTTTGAAGAGTTTATTGGAACAATCTTTGACGCACTCGCTGTCCTATCTGTCGTTGTTGCCGTCACTCCTACATTCCTCATCACCCTCTTCCCTATCCTCTTCATCTACTACTCAGTCTCTTCCAAATTCCTCGCAACCCAGCGAGAAATCAAGAGACTCGATTCATCAACCCGAAGCCCCATTTACTCCATGTTCAGTGAAACCCTTGTTGGTGTCTCGACCATCCGTGCCTACGGATCCGAACAACGCTTCATGACTGAAAACCTGGACCGTGTCGACACCAACCACCGCGCCTTCTTCTACATGTGGGCCGCAAACCGTTGGTTCGGAACCCGTATCTCCACAATCGCAAGTTTGGTCATCCTGATTTCCGCTGTGGGTACAGTCGCTATGCGCGATGTAATTGGTGCTGGACTTGCAGGGCTGAGTTTGACGTGGACGTTGAGTTTGACGGACTATTTGGTCTGGATTGTGCGTATCCAGGCGCAGCTTGAAATGAACATGAATGCTGTGGAGAGAGTCGCGGAGTATAGTGAAATCGAGCAGGAGAGGCCAGCTGTGATTGAAGGAAGTAGGCCACCATCAAACTGGCCTTCAAAGGGAAGCTTGTCTGTACAAGGGTTGGAGATGAGGTATGCGCCAGATCAGCCTGCTGTTTTGTCGGATGTTTCGTTCCAAGTTCAAGGTGGAGAGAAGGTTGGAATTGTTGGGCGTACTGGAGCTGGAAAGTCTTCTTTGTCTCTGTCGTTGTTCCGTATCGTCGAACCAAGCCAGGGAACTATTTCTATCGATGGCATTGATATTTCCACGTTGGGATTATTTGACTTGCGGTCCAAGATTACAATGATTCCTCAAGACCCAATCCTCTTTGCTGGAACCATTCGATCCAACCTTGATCCATTCAATGAGTACGATGATGCTACACTGTGGACATCGTTGAAGCAGGTTCGCTTCTTGGAGAGTATGCAGTCTCTATCATCAAAGGAGACTAGTGGTGGAAAGATGGAAAAGAGCAACAGCGAGGCAACACTTGACGAAACAGCCTCTGAAATGTCTGAGTCTACAAGAACTGGAGTTACTCTGGAAGCAGCTGTAGCAGAAGGAGGAAACAACTTTTCTCAAGGACAACGACAGCTATTGTGTCTTGCCCGTGCTCTTTTGAAGTCCAGTACTTTGACTGTCTTTGACGAAGCTACTGCGTCTGTGGATAACGAGACTGATGCGAATATTCAGTTGGCTATGCGAGGACCTTCGTTTGCTGGCAAGACGCTCTTGGTCATTGCACACCGTTTGAGAACTGTATGTGATTATGATAAAATCTTGGTGTTGGAGAAGGGACGTGTTGCCCAGTTTGGTACACCGCTGGAGTTGATGCAACAGGAAGGAATCTTCCAAAACATGTGTAAGGATTCTGGAGAGTATGATTATTTGATGGAAATGGCTCGTAAATAGGGTCCCCCCCATAATTGGCATAGAAACTTTTAAAATAAAGTTTTGATTTTTAAAACGATTTCTTTTAAGTTCTTCTTTTAATCTTCTTGTGAAAATAAATAAATAACGTTGAAATGCAAGGATTGAACCACACCCAGTCACAGTCTCTTCTGTCTCAAATCGCTGAACAGAATGATTTAATTGCGGCCCAGAAAGCGCAAATTGAAGCACTTCTTGGACTGTATACAAGCACAGTTGGTGATGCACTGTCTACCAGGCACACAGCATCTGAATCACCTGAACCTGCGGACTTTGAACATGAGCTTGGACTTGATAACAAAGTGGTTCAGGAAGGTTCGTGTGATCAAGTACACTCGTTCGAGGGCCAGACCCAGTCTGATCAAACAAGTTCAACAAACACTCTCTGGTCATCTTCTTCTCCTTCTTCTCCTTCTTCAACAACTAGAAAGCGACAACGATCTGCTTCGATTTCGTATTCAGACGACGAAAAGGATCAACTCAATCCATGGTGCACTTGTTTGCATTTAACCTCAAATGGCTACGAAAGCGATCAAGAAACTACTACACTAAAAGGAACCTCGTTCAATAACAGTTACAGATCTAGTTTTGGCTCTGCTTCCGATTCGCATCTTCAAAACAGATCTGTTGAATTGAAGGACAATCATGAACAACAGTCTTCGGAATCAGATTTCGAAGGAGGGCGATGCTGTATAGACTGGAATCAAGATCATATCGATAACGTTACTCAAGCAGCCGCGTCAAAATTGTTGGAATACGGAGCAGTGTACATTGAAAACATTCTCACAGCTCGAGAATGCCTTGTCTTGCAAGAAATGATGCAACCTGCAACGAAGCGCTCAACAGCAGAAAAGATCCAAGGCAACACCACTCAATCCACCATCAACAAACGAGCCGCTGGATATCGCACGCTCTTCTCTGCCATTGAAAATGTGCTGGAACGTGTATCTCAATCTGCATTTCCAGACAAGAATATGCAGGTCCACAAGGACGCTGCATTACTCTCGAAACCAACACATGACAAGACGAAACAAGCGTGGCACTGTGACGCCCTCTTCAGCACAAGTGTACGCGCACTATTCAATGTAGGAGACCTTTGCAGCTCGACAGAGTTCCTGCCTCGCTCGGTACTCGGCCCGCCTTTCACGCAGGACTTGAGCAGGTCGGATTACCTCTCCGATGAGCAACTTCGAAATCCGGAAACGAGGGAAAAGATTGAAGCGAAATTCAAGTTTCTTTTGATGGATCAAGACCGGTTTTCGTATGCGTCGTTGGAACACTTGGCGCGTCCGATGAAAAGTACGGGTGAGAGGAGTTTTCTATACAATTTGCAAAAGTCTTAATTGCGAATACAGGTCTTAAGCCTGGTTCTATGATTATATTCCTGGGCGATCAGCCTCACCGTGGACCTGCTGGTTGTTTCAACACTTTGTCGCCCTCGTCAATACAACACCCACAACCGCAAAAGCGAAACTTGATTTTCATGACCGCCAACCCAGAGGGCGTGAATCCAGAAAGTAAACTTCAGTTCCACGCATTACAGGTCGCGCTTATGCTGTACGGGAATAGCAAGAAACGCGCTGATTCCATGATTTTCCCGCTGTTGAAGAGGTATGAAGAAGCAAAGCTGTCTCCGAGTTTGGAGTCTCATGGGCCTGAGGAGTTGAAATGGCGGTATAATCTTTGGCGAAGAATCAATTGATCTCAATGTGGGACTTTACTTCTTTTCCTTTTTCAGTAAACGATTGTCGAAGGAAGCAAAGTCGTTTTTTGGGCGGGTGGCTCAAAAAAAAAAGCACCCCTTTTCGAAAGAACAGATGCCTTGGATCAACGGTGTATTCGTACCGGCTTATTTTGAGGGAGTAATCCCGCCTTCAAGTTCCACGGATGCACTGTCGCCTTGGAACGTAATAATCCACGAAAGCAAGAAGTATCAGTACAACATCAACGAAGGAGAAGGAGTCGGAGCACTGCCGTACAAACTCAACGTGGCAAAGGACGGCTACAAGTGCATCCCGCACGCCAAAGACACGTCGCCATTCACGTACGAACCATCGACAAAAACAGTCACCTTTGGGACGCAGGCGTACGCAACCGCCGCAAAGTTGAAGGCCGGGCTCCTGAGCGAAGGCATCGACGACGGCCTGATCCAGTTCAAGCACCCGCCGCAGTCGCCGCCAATGTGGATTGTCCTGAGCGACGAGACGGATTTGACGCACAAATTAAACCAAGAACACAGACACGTCAGCTTGGCAACGGCGGGAACAATGTTCGAGGACTTCAGTGTCTTTGAAGGAATACTCGTCAAGGGCGCCGTGATGGAGTATCGGGAATGTGTGGGGAAGCTGCCCAAGAACAGAGAGAATCAGAATATCTATGGCAGGGATTATCTGTCCGTTGGAATCCCGGAAGATATCGGTAATGCGGTCAGGGACTTCATTATGCATGTCCATGGGTTGTCCATCAACGATAAGAGCTTTGGAACCTTGCACCAGGGCTTCTACTGGCAGTCAAACAATGCTGACTATGACAAGGTTCCGTGCATTGCAATGAATGAGAGACAGGATGTCAAGATTCTGACTCCCGCACATGCACTTGAAGCAGTTGGAAAGAATCTCATGGGTGACGCTCACTTTATCATCAAGACTGTCAGAGGTAGTCCATTTGATGACCCTGACAGAGAACCACCTGCCAAGGTCACCTTTACACTCGCTTTGTTCCAGATTGAGAGGGTCACTACCTTTGGACCTCCTCCTTTTCGTATCTCAAAGTCTAAACACCTTCTCTATTTGTAAATAAAGTGTCATTACTATACCCTCTCAAATGAAGGATCTCAGTTGTTTAGAGTGTGGCAGTTTTAGCTTTTCATTCCACATTATCTGAGATTTACGTGCTGCTTCATGAAGGGGATGTCCGGTACCCCTACAATGAAGGGGAAAATCCTCTTTCAAACGAATTCACATTCACAATATGGACCCTTTCCTGTACGTCGTCATGCACACATCACTACTCTGGATCTCTCTCTTCTTGCAACTGTTTTTGACGCTCTCCAAACAAAATGATAAGAAGACTCCAACGATATACATTATTCACATCCACAACTGGTCCTTCATTGCCCAAATGGTTGTGACCCTGATTCAATGTACATCAGCAAAGGATATTATTTCGTGTTGGATAATGTCGATTGTGAACGTGGAAGGAGCCATGTTGCAAATGATTTGCTCCAATATTTATATTGCCTCTGCGTTGATTATGTTGATGGGGACAAAGGGAAACACGCTTTGGAATGCGATACTTGTTTGTATTCCGTCTATGGGATGTGTACTTCGCATTTTGCATATCGATGTCGCTGTTGATGAAACGCAATTGCCTGTTTTCAATGTTTGCGATTTTACTTTGTCTTGGAATGGAATCTACATCTCCGACGCTATACTCTGTTTCTATTCGTTGGCGTTTCTGGTTGCCTTGACGGTTTTGTCTAACCGTGAACCAGAGATGTCGGCTGAAGTCAAGGCACAGATTCCAGCCAAAGTTCGTATTTTCAAGTTGATGATCAAGATACGCTTATGGATTCTTCCCATGATTAGCGTCGTAAAAGGTGTGTGCGATATTCTATTGCGTAGATGGCCAACTTCCAGGCTTCTCGTGCTTAATTTGTGTCTCTTTCTGGATTTTTTGCTGCTAAACGTTGAGATTTTGGCTGTTCAGTCTCAAGGGCCCAGAATATCCACAGTCATAACGAGAACAATTGATAGACAAGACGGGAGTATGAAACGTTCCATGCAGACGTCCCGAGATCAATCAAATATCTAAGTCACTATTATTATTTTTTTAAAGACTTGAATTTTCTATTTGTTCGGCTTTTATAAATGGTTTCAAAATTCAATTAAAGATTTGTCAAAAAACGATGGCATTCAACACAACAAACAACGACACTACTTCCCCCGAAATCGAAGAGCTTCCCACCCTCCTCCAAACAGAATCTTCAAAAGCTGCAGCCGCATCACACCTCGCTCACCCCCATGTCACGCGCAAACCCCTCATCATAGACCTGTCAAAAGAAGCCGAGGACGAAAAACAAAGCACTGCTGCAGCTGCTGAACAAGTCCACACAGCGTTCGAGTTTTTGAATGTAAACGAACCGAGGTTTAAGTTCAGTTGGATGGAAAAGGCGCGATTGACTGGGTGGGAGGATAAAGACGTCCAAGCACATTTATTCAAATGGTAAATTTCCAACCCTAGAATGGCCGTTGAATTACAGCCGTTTCCCCAAAACCTTGCACTAGAAATTTTCACATTTCTTGTTTTTTCTTCCAGTTTTGTTCCAACACCTCCAATCCTGACACTTGTAACTCATTTTTATGGATATCATAGGGGTATGCAAGAACACTGCTATTTGAAGCGCTTTACATTTGATCGGAATCTTGGACCGTATGAAGTAGATGGGTTCTTGTTGGACTTTTTCAACGATGCGGAGGTTCAGAAGCAGTTGAAGGTGAATTCTTTTTTTTTTTTTTTGGTCTCTTGATTTTATATTGACGCGAGGTATGAAAGGTTCAATGTACGATGGACCGGTGGGGGAATTTGGGACGCGTGAGTAAGGTTGAGAAGGAGGAGACTATGCATACTGTCACGAGTTTGACGTTCTTTGATCGTTTGACAACGAAAGCTGGTGAGAGTGGTATTTTTTGTTGGTGGAACAGTGGGGTAAACAACGTTTATTTGCTAGACATCATTCGAGTTGACGGATCCATCCGAAAGTGCATGGACGAGTACACTGATGGAGGCTTTCTTGTCGCTGATGAGCTTCGTAAATGCTTGTTGATGCCTGAAGCCGAGACGTATCCGGTGTTTAGCGAAACTGATAGACGCGAGTTTGTGTTTCATGTGTTCAAAGCTGTTTGTCTTGGAGGAAGGCTTTGTCAATATGAAGATGAAATTGGACCCTATTTGGATGCGACGAAGAAGATTTATAAGGACTTGATTAGGTATGTTGTTTTGGCTTGATGTGATGAGAAATATTTAATTTGGGGAATAGTGTGACAAAGGACAAAGAAACAGGAAAATTAACGGTTTCGTCGCATGTGTTTCAAATTAAGAGTTTGGAAAGTAGTGTGTCCCCACTGTTTCCAATCCAGCATCCCCAAAACTTTTGTTACATCAGTGTTGATCCCGTAAAGAGATACGTAAACGTGTTTTATCACGCAAGCGATGTTTATTACAATTAGATTTGAATTAAATCCCTCTTCCTGTTTCTTTTTTCATGATAACACGTACTTCACCAGATTTTCATTTTGGCAACGAAAACAAGTCCCACAGCAACCGTCAACACTTGCGCTGAAAATGGACCCATTTTTGTACGTTTTCATGCACACATCGCTTCTTTGGATAGCGATATTCCTTCAGATTCATATTGTAGTCTTGTCGAAACAACGTGACCGAAAGACACCAACGATTTACATAATCCACATACATAACTGGTCCTTTATCGCGCAAATGATTGTAACTCTCGCGCAATGTACACTTGCGCAAAATTGGATCTCATGTTGGGCTATGGTGATTATAAATGTTGAAGGGGGAATTCTGCAAATGGTTTGCTCAAATATTTACATTGCTGCAGCGTTGCTTGTTATTATGGGCAACAAGAGTAATACAGTTTGGAAAGGTATCCTTGTTTGTATTCCGGTATTTGGGGCTGCATTGAGGTGCTGGCAAATAACCATATCTGTCGATGAATCACAAGTTTCAGAGTTTAATGTGTGCGATTTTACAGTATCATGGATTGGAATATATGTATCAAACGCGATACTGTGTTTTTATTCCATTGGATTCTTGATTATGCTGTCAATATTCTCAGTACGAGAATCAGAACTGCCGAGTGACGTCAAGTCACAGATTCCAGCAAAAGTTCGCATATTTAAGACGTTATTGAAATGGAGATTGTGGGTTTTGCCACTAATTAGCGTGATCAAAGCCGTTTGTGATATTTTATTGCGTCCGTTACCAACGGTGAGGTTACTCGCCATTAATGCGTGTCTATTTCTGGATTTTTTGCTCTTGAATCTCGAAGTCCTGATGGTACAGTATCATGGGTCTAGAATATCAACCGCACTTGGAGGACGCACGGAAAGAACCCCAGAGTCAATGGCTGAGAAAAATGGATCGGCTGATAAACCAATAGAAAGACCCGATAATGGGATGATTGTATCCGCAAAACGATCTATTCTTTCGTCACGCGACCCGTCATTTATAGCTTAATAAATTGTTGAAAAAAATGGAGCCGATTCGAGAGGCGTCCCCACTTCCCCCAGCTGCACCGTCAAACAAACGAAAAAGCCTATCCTTCTTGCTTGAGAACGTGGAGCAAGATCTCCCTGCTCCTGGCCAAGCCCATACTGGAAAGAAACTCCCGCCAATCAACAACAATCCCACTTCAAAACCCGTCGAAACTGTATCGAACCCAAAGGCAAAGAAAGCAATCCGACCACACGAGTTTGTTCTTGGAGCCAAAGACGGACGCGCTCGGACACCCAAAACGAAACATGAACAATCTGATGTGGGGGAATCCGACTTGATCGCTACAAACAATGCACGATCGCTGTTAGAGGCGTCTTCAACAGCTGATGAGCGAGTTAAACGTTTGATGAGACGCGCATCAAAGAACTTGGTCGTTCCTCATGTGCTTGATGGAGTGGCAATGGTTTGTTCCCTTATCAAGCCCAAAAATCACTGTTATTGACTGATTGTGAAATAGCTAGCTAAAGCCAACGTAATCCACCCGGCGGATGTTTATGTTCTCAATGTCGCTAATAGTCAACTTCGTTTTGTCGTGCCTGAAGATCTGTCACTCTTTGAGAATGTTCACACTTTCCACGGAGGAGAGAATTTATTGCCGTTCGCTAAGTTGGGTGCTCTTCCGAGCTTGAGGAGACTCAGCTTACCATTTAATGAGATTTCGGATTTGGATTTGGAAGTGGATGGCTTATTCCCATTGTTGGAGGTATTAGCAGAGTTATTACGATTGTAACATTAATGAATATTTTAGCAATTGGATCTTTCGTACAATCATACATCCCCCGCAGCTGTTATTGTTCTGGCCACGCTACCTTCCCTGAAATCACTTGATCTCACTTCAAACCATATCACATCATTACCCATCCAGCTCATCACAAGTATGCCTCAATGGCGAGAAAAAGTTATCGAGTTATTGCTTCCAAATCAAGTAGCCTTCCTCGACGCGACTTTGTTTAGCCGAGGAATGGACTTTCCCCCTGAACTCTTTACACTTCAACCTCCAGCTGGCCCTCCCACCGGATTTTCACGATCAAAACCTCTCTCCCCATCTGCTCCATTAGTTCATGATGCTTTCAAACCTATCCTCGAAGCAACTGCAAAAGAGGAATTTGAAGTTCCAACTGCTCCTCCTCCAACCACACCTGGCCCACCACCCCCACAACCTCCGCCCACAGCGAATCCAGATTTGATTAAAGTTCCTGCTGCGGAAGCTTTACCTCCTCCTGTCACCAAAAACGCTGACGATGTAATCCACGATGATGATAACGAAGTTGTCAACATGGCTTTCAGTGAAGACGCTGTACGCGTGCATACTGTCAAGAACAATGAAATCAAGTCGGAAGTTCTTGTTGAACCTACGATTGCGGCTTTAATTGACGCGGGGGCACTTCCTTTAGAGCCTCCTGTGACACGAGTTGCTAGTTCACATGCTTTGATTGTGCAGACGCCTGCTGAAGACAGGGAATTAAATATGATGTCGCGGCCGGTTGAAGGGTTAGTTGCGTTTGCTGTTCTTGAAAGTCTGGTTTTGGAGCGGAATGGTCTTTCAAGTGAAGACTCGTTACGGATTTTGGGACACTTGCCAAAGTAAGGCTTGATACAAGTTTAGTTATTTTTAATAATGTGTGAAACAGTTTGAAGAAACTCAACTTGAATTACAACAAGTATCGGACGCTGTTTTTCCTTGCGATGCATCAGCAAACGGATGAAGATGAGAGTCCTCCACTTCCGTTCCAGATGGTCAAATATGATGGATTTCATAAGTTGCAGGAACTTCGGATTGCGTTCAATCGGATTGACTCAACACAGGGCCTGCTGGCTTTGATTCATTTGCCCGTCTTGAAATACATTTGGATAGAAGGAAACCCTGTCCTTGCTAGATTTGGTAAAGAGCAAGTTTCTCATGCGAATGCAGTTGGGGCTGGAACTGAAGGTAAACACAGAGTTTTCGAAAACAAATTGACATCCAACTCATCTTCTCTCAAACAGTTCCAGATCAGCCCACAAACTTCAAACACTGCGATCCACTCAAACTCTTTCCTCGGATTTACGGTATTGAAATCCTGGACTTGATTTATCAAGCACCTCCATCAGTGCTCGAGGACACGTATTATGCGCTTGCGCCTGTTCGTGCAACAGGCGCAGTCGCGCTTCGACGAATTGTTCGTCCACCTCCTCATGATGATGACTGGAATCCTGTTCTTGTAACTGCAACGGAGCCTGCAAAACCAGGAGCACTTCCGCATACGGTTGGAGAAGCCGTGAAAGTCACGTTGGAGGAATTACAAACACGTCGAAGAGACATTAAGTTGACGGATGAGGAGGTGAAAGAGACTGTCCGCGCTGGACGAGTATTGACGCTCAAGGAATTGAAGCGGATCCGAAAACGTGAAGAAAAGGAAGTGCAGAAAGCAGAGGAGCGGAAACGGGAGGAGGAAAAGAAAATGTATGAAGAAGAGTTGGAGAAGGAGCGGAAAAAGATTGAGGAATTACAGGCGGAGAAACTGCGAGAGGAAGAGGAAGAAGCAGCCCAAAACAACCCAGTGGAAATCAATGTGGATGAAGGGGAGATTGATGACGTTGCCCCAATCATGCTTCCTACAGTGGTTAATCCCGATGGAACCGAAATGGTGTATGACCCCGATGCAGAAGACGGGACTTTCTTGACTGGAGTCCATATCACTGGCGGTGCAGGAGACTCTGTATCCCAACCACAACCCCAATCTGAAACCGACGACTCCAACCAAGTCGGCGAAATCCCCACAGACTCCTCCGCCCCCTTCCAAGACCCACCAACAACAAACCCCGCCCTCCCAGAAACAGACTCTTCCTCCCAACTAGACTCCACCTCCACATCCCTCTCAACCTCCACCTTTGACAACCCAAACGACCCCCTCTACCCACCCCACGTCCTCCGCCGCCTCCACAACACCACAAACCCAAAACCCCACCAAAAACCCCCCGCAGCCGCCCGCGCCGCCGAACAACGCCGCGAAATGGCACGCATCCATCAATTCCCAAACACAATCCAAGCATCCCTCCGCGCCCTCCGGCACGCGCTCACGAACCCGATCTCGTATTGGAGGCTGATGGAGGATTCGTATGCGAAGCCGACGTTCGCACATACGGTCCGCGTGCGGGATGCGGCTGCGGAGGCGGAGGAGGTGAGGAGGATGAAGGTTCTGAATGGGGGTGGTGTTTATGTGAGTCCTGCGGAGAGGGAGGAGGTTTTGAGGAGGGAGTATCAGGCTGAGATGGAGGCGAAGGTTGGGGGTGTGAAAAGGGAGGAAGGTGTGGGTGGTGGTGGTGGGGAAGGGGGTGTTGGTAGAGCTGTGAGTTCGACGGGGAGGAGTGAAAGTAGTTCGAATGCGGATGCCATGGTTGGACCGGAGTCTGGAAACGTTTCACCTGCGAATTCCATGTGGTAAGTTATTTGATATTACATTTATGCCGGAATGTCGGGGGGGCTAACCATTTCGCGCTTTCCAGGACAACAATCGCAATCAAAACACAAGCAGAACGCGAAGCCGCAATCGTAGCCGCAACCCGCGCCGCCAAAAACGTCAACACCACAGCCAAAATCGGTACTTTGCCCCCCACACCCTCATTCCAACCCCTTCCTAAACAAACTAAACCCCGCCTCCCGAAAAAATAGCCGGCGACGGAAAAGCAGCCAAAGCAATAACATCCCACCTCCAAATCCAAGTCCCCAAACTCAAAGGCCTCTTCCTCGAAGAAGACGCCCTCCACCTCGCCCAACAACTCGCGCAAGAACAACTCTCCAAGCAAATTAAGAGCATCAATGAAGAGAACGATGACGATGCTGCTGGTGGTGGTGATAAGGACGCGAATGGCGGCGGCGGCGGCGGGGTTGGGGATGATCTTGTTTCCATTGGGGTTGTTGGAGTGAGTGATGGGAGTCGGAGTACGAAGGAGACGGGGTCTGATGTTGCTGGAGCGGGGAAGAGTGCTGTTGTGTTGCGGCTTGAACGGGAGAGGGAGGAGGAACGGGAACGGGAGCGGCTTGTGCAAGAGGCGGCGGAACGGGCGAGGGTAGAGGCGGAGGATGAGGATGATGAGGAGGAAGATTATTCGTCCCCTCAGCGTAGGTTGACTCCTAATGAAGCTGCAGTGTTGGCGGAGAAACGCGCTGCAGAGTATAAAAGGAGGATGTTGGAGAATAAGAAAGTAAGCGACGCGAAACGACGGTTTGGGGCTAGGAAGTTGAGGTATAAGGATGAGTTTGAGGAAATGGGGGCGATGATGAGTGCTGTGGATGAAAAGCTTGAGGCTATTGAAACTAATTTGGGTGAGTTTCCTTGTTTGAATTACATTGATTTGTAACTCCTGTTGTCGCGCGAATATCAGCCTCCATTCTGAATAGTAGCATCATGCACAAACACGTCCCACAGTCCCGTAAACTCATAACGGAGGTACAGTCCGAATATAAACGGATTGAGAAAATGTACAATGAATCCGCTTTGGCCGCCATTGAAGCGAGTAAAATGAAAGCCAAATAGTAATGGTTCTCGATGGATGCTTGACATTCACGCTTGACACCGAGTAAAAAAAGTAATAATAAAAGTAATAATAATAATGTTTTAGTTTGTGTACCTATTCGGTTGTGTACCCCCTGAAATGTAAAGATTGTATGCCAACAGCAAAAACAGCATCCCCCAATAGAAACAAATCCCACAACAAATTTCAACACAATGCCCAAATCTTGAGTGGAGCCATAATCCGATCCCGCATAGCAGAATCCCCATTCACCCATACTTCCACGCGTCGACCCAACACCGCCACCGCATCCACCTTTTCACTAAACCCAATCAAACTCACTTGAGACTGAGACTTTGAAGGAGACTGAATCTGAGGAAAATCAAGAACAAGCATGTAGAGCATCTCAATCAACGCTGCAGCATTCTGAACACGGGTTTCGTCAGTAGAGTCTACAGGGATCACGTAAAACGCTGCATTCAGGAGTTGAGAAAGGGTCAAGAACGAGGAACGAGGGAATTGGCGTTCGTGGATCCATTCAGGTGCGTTGTTTAGGTCTGTTAGGAGGAGGGTCGTGCGGAATGCGGGTGTAGAGTGGATGGCACGGTAGAATGAGAGACGGGATGGGAGGGAGTAGGAGCGTAGGTGTGTCCAAGTTTCATCTTCCAATGTTTCGAGGGAGATTCGGGATGTGTTTTGAGGAGGGGATGTTTGAATGAATGTTGTGATCTGGATTGTTGTTTTTCAGTGAGGGAATAACGTCATGGGGATTACGTACAAGGTTGACAAGCTGAACACCGACTTCGCGGTCAAGAGTCTTGTTCAGTTTTGAAGGTGAATCTGGGGTGGGTGCATCATTCGTGATCAGATGCAGGAAAGTCTCGATAATTCTGTATTCGTGGTTCCTGAGCCAAGTTGAAAATGACCATCGTTTGAGCGAGTGAAACAGGATTGAGTCGTAAAAGTCTGGTGTTTTCAACAGATCCATTTGGAGGAAACTGATGAGCCACGCGAGAATAAGCCTCTTATTTGAATTCCGAGTGGTAGTAGCACTCGTAGTACTAGTAGTAGCAGTTGTAGCCAGTTGGGCCATCAGAAGCATTGGATCGTGGATGGTTCTATTCACATCATTTGACAAGTCCTTTTGCGACTGGAGAAAGAAAGAGCGAAAGACCGTTGACGAGTGTGTGTGCAAGATTGAATTGAGAATTGAGGCCAAGTGCAGGAACAAGTCCGAGTTAACCCTAGGGTTATCCTTCTTCTCCTTCTCCTTCTTCTGAGTGATAGTCTGAGTGAGAGTGAGACACCAGGGCAGTGTCGTTGAAAGCAGCAGGGCAATGTCCGTGCTAAAGTAGGAAAGTAGGAAAGTAGGAAAGTAGGAAAGTAGTTGAAGTTAGGGTAGTTTAGTTCGAGTTAGGGTAACTTATTAGAAAGAGAAACAAACTCAACTCGTTCGGAGTCCACACCGAATTCGAAAACAGATTCGATGCCCACGAAAGCACCGATTCGCACTCGCCATCATCGGACACATTCGAAAAGATGAGCGAGGCAACCCGAGGAAGCGTCGTTGGTTTGATTGGTGGTTGGGACAGCATCTTTTGTTTGCTTTTCAATGCACTCGCTTTTCGGACAACTTTGAACAGTTGTAATAGGTTGTAATAAGGAAAGGAAAGAGAAACCATAAATTCATTCGTAAACATGTTTATTTTGTTTTGTTTTCATTCGTGTAATCACATTCATATACCAATACACCATACACATACCTACACAAACGACAGAGTTAGAGATTCAATCATGGGAAATGATAGAGAGAGAGAGGAAACAAGGAAAACGAATCAGACAACCCCGTAAACGAGGAATGTTTTCGCCCTCAAAAAAGCCAAGAGACCCAGGTGGGTTCCCTTCTTGCCATAAAGACTCGAAGTCCCAGGCACTCAAGGCGGCGATAAAATGAGGATATGTTTGTTCATCATATTCAATTTCGGTCTTTTTTTGCTTTTTGTTTTGATGGAGGAGGTTGAGATGCGTTTACCTTGATCAATGGTCCTTTCTTTTGCAGTTTGGTTGGAGACTGGCTACTCCCTTGATCCAGGTGCGATGCTATCTGATGTCTAGTGTAGCTGAAGGAAGGGGTTAGATAATAGGTCTTTCAGGTTTACAATGAACTAGAGGGACGGAGAGAGACGGAAGAAAGGGTGCTCAGTAGGAAGGCAGGATGTTATTGTTCAACATAATGAGATTAAGACGTTTGGTTCACATCTATTTTGGGTGATCATCGACGCACTCCTCTTCTGCTGTCATAGAGAGAGAGAGAGAGACGGGACTGCGGGGGGTGGAACACGTACCATCTGAGTCTGGGTTGATGCCATTATTGTGGATTAGGGGTGTCGTTCAGAGTTGTACGGCATCATTGAGTAACAAGGAACATCGTTTTTGGTGAAGAGTTGTGTAGCCCAAAAAAGAAAAATTGAGAAGGTCCATACTCATCAAAACCTGAAATGACCCGAGTTTGTTGGAAACTGATGGAAATGTCTCGTACATTCCATGTTAGGACATTAAACTGAACCGTGTCGTAGGCCTTCCGAATGACTGGAGACGGCATCCTTAGAAAACTAAACGTCACGTCACAGGAAGTGACTTTTCATCACGTAATAGTGAACGGGACGACTCTAAATGTAAGCCACACCATCTTTTATCATTACACACCAAGAACTAAATCAGGTAACACGTCAATAAACAAACATTTATTCGATGTAAGTCGATAGTGCTAAAACAATCACTGGGGGTTGACGGGGTGAAAATAACAAAATGTGGGTGCGATTAACCACTTTAGTTCATTCTCTGGACGAGCTCGTTGATCTTGTCCTCACGGTTTCCAGACTCACCACCCTCAATGAAGTGGGTAGACTTCTTACCCTTGAATCCACCAGTTGGGTTGGAGAGAGCGAATGGCCACAAGAAGTTGTTGACCTGCTTGAAGTTTGGTCCAACAGTGAAGATCTCGTGGATAACGTCCTCCATACAGATGACTCCGTACTTTCCAAGAGCAGCCTCAATAACAGAGTTGTCGTGGATTGGGATTCTCTGACGGTTGACCTTGGCGAACGCACGCTTGTAGATGAGCTCACGGGTGGTCTTGAGGTTAGGGTAACCCCAGGCAATGTATGGAGCAACCCACTGGAGCATCTGGAGGGTGGCCTTGTTGAGCTTCACGAAAGTTCCAGAGTTGATCTTGGTGAGACGGAGGAGCTGGAGAATCTTTCTTGGCTTTGGGGCGAGCTTGTTGATACCCTTGATACGGACAACGAAGGCGAGCTTGGCCTCGGATGGGACGTAGAAGGAGTTGTTGGCCTTGGCGGCACGCTTGAGACGGATCTCGTCACGCTCCTTGGCACGGTACTCCTTGACGTACTGCTCGGCACGCTTGAAGATGACCTGACGCTTGGCCTTGTTGGCCTGAGTGAATGAAGGGGGTTAGAGATTTGTTTATGGTAGTGGGGCATGAGAATGAGAGGACAGTTTGAAGTAGTACATCAGTCCCGAAAGATGGTTAACGTGAAACAGCATCGCGTGCAAGCTAGTTCCAACAGAATAAAGTCATCACATGTAGTAGTTGTGGTTCCAGGATCCAGCAAAAAAGAGAGAGGTAATGAGAAGAATACATACCTTCTTGGTCTCAGCAGCCTTGACGGCACGGTCAGCGTTAAGCTTCTCAACGGCCTTTCTCTTCTTGAGGATAGACTCTGGGACAGTGTTCTTGGAGCGGGTAACTCTATAAATGATAAAAAACGCAATGCCGGCCATAGGTAAGTAAATCGATCACAACCACCCACAAAACCAAACGAAACACGGGAGTTTTCAAGGGTTTAACGGCGTTGCCATAGAATCGAACAAACGAAAGAGCCAAGGTAATACTTTTTGACGGTAGAGCCAAGGCAGGGGCCGGATGTGTTTGATCAGAGTCCCTCTCAGTGAAGAGAAAGACAAGCTGACAAGTCCTCGAGCATCGTCTTCTTAACCCAACCTTCCCACAAAAGAGGGGGAGAGGAAGGGAAAAGAGGAGCGATGAAGAGAGAAGGCAGGATTAAATGAACAGATTTAAGGACAAGGCTTAAACACACAACTTCCGGATCCAAGTACCCAATCAGTGTTCGCAACTTCAACTGTGAATGAGCACGTGCCAGGTGCATCAAACAAGTCTACTAATCACGCAAAGAAGAATGTTGTGGTTTCGCCTACGTCCCAAGTCCCGCTGTTTTAAGTTCCCAAATCGCAGTTGAATCAGCTCTCCACCTTGATCATCCAATGCATCGCAACAATGTACAGCAGTGCCCCCTTCCAGCCCCCCTACCCTCAAAGGAGAGAGTAACGAGACTGTATCAGGGAAGGCAACTATGCACGCAACCGGAGACAGAAAGGAAAGAGAGCTGATCACCAACGAACAGGGACAGCAGAGGTGTGAAGATGTTGTTGTGGTAATACGTACGGAGCCATTTTTAGGTGGGAGTTTCTGTGAAAGAAAAAAGAAAGGACGAGGATGGTCTTTGGTTTGGATCGGGGATTTTTTGGGTGAGTGAGGACACGAAAGAATATGTCCATCACTGCCCTTGGAGCCATCGTATGAGGTTGGGACTTTGTAGTAGTGTTAAGTAGGGGGTTAAGTATTATTAGAAGGAGTTTGGAGGGTGTGGAACGCGTGGGGAGGGTGGGATGGACGGGGAAAGGTG
This sequence comes from Rhizoclosmatium globosum, assembly GCA_002104985.1. NCBI lineage: Eukaryota > Fungi > Chytridiomycota > Chytridiomycetes > Chytridiales > Chytriomycetaceae > Rhizoclosmatium > Rhizoclosmatium globosum. Next base: position 42,990 of record MCGO01000143.1, on the reverse strand, counting down.
TATTCTAGTGTGCTATTAATAGATTGGGAATCCTCCGATGGATAGAGGCTGAACAAATAATAATAGAGAAAAGGAAAGAGAGAAGAAGAGACAGACTGGTTTTATTTGGAATATTGTTATCATTGACTTGACTTGATGTGACTGGCTGGTTGAGCAGGATTTACAGATTCAGAAATCTGGACCCGCACGCGTTTTCCCTTTGTTTCAGATTTCGATCAAGATATATCTCTTGAGAATAATATAAGATGGGTTGTGGGCCGTCCAAGAATACTGCCCAAACTGCCGCGAATACTACTGTTGCGGCAACTGCTGCCAAGCCAGCGGAAATTGCTAAACAAGCTTCAACCGTACCCGCGATTGCCCACGCCCCTGACCTTTCAAAGCAAGCTTCCGCGGTTCCAGTCATTGCGCCACACACTGCTGAAGTCTCGAAACAACCATCTGCAGTCCCAATCGTGACTCCAACCCCAGCGGAATTATCAAAGCAACCATCAGAAATCCCGCAACCAGCTGCTGCCATCTCCAAACAACCTTCTGCCGTGGTTGAAGAACAAACCCCACACGTTGAACGAACCCTCGCGCTTATTAAACCAGACGTCTATCCAGCAAAGAAAGACGAAATCATGGAGAAGATCCGTGCAGATGGTTTCACTGTCGTCGTTGAACGCGAAGTCCATTTCGATAAAGACAAAGCGGCCGAGTTTTATAAAGAGCATCTGGGGAAAGGGTTTTACGAGGAACTGACTACGTGGATGAGCAGGTATTTTATTGTTGCTCACTGGAGTTTTTTCGATTGAGTTGTTGACTTTGACTAATACGTAGTGCGCCGATTTACGCTATTGTCTTGGAGAAGGAAGGTGCGATCAAGGCGTGGAGGGCTCTTGCGGGTCCGACAAACTCAAACAAGGCAAGAGAAGAGCATCCACACAGTATCCGTGCATTGTTTGGGACGGATGGGTCGTTGAATGCTGTTCATGGATCGGATTCACCTGCTTCAGCGGAAAGAGAAATTGGCGTTGTTTTTGGATCTGAAGTTTCATCCCATCCTTAGCAATTGTTCAGATTGAAGTTTATTTTGGTGTTTTAGTTAGGACTTGTATTGGGTTCGTTGAATGACAAATACACTTTAAGTTATTTGAAATGCATCACTAATGAGATATCTCCTCCACAATCATTTGATTTGATTTTCTCGGCTGGGGATTTGATTTGATACGAGGTCACGTGACTTGCCGTATAAAAACGACAGGAAAGTTTGAAACTGTTCACCATAACAACTCAAGAAGAACCACAAATCAACCAACACGAAATGTCTGCATCTACCGTCTTTGCTATCGGAGTTACTGAGGAGAACAAAAACCTCCACTTAATTGAGATCCCCCGTCGTGCCGTTGGTCCAAACGACGTCCACATTGACATTGAGTACTGTGGAATGTGTCACTCGGACCTTCACCACTGTCGTCAAGAATGGGGAGAGACCAAGAAGCCTTCTGTTCCTGGCCACGAAATCGTTGGTCGTGTGACTGCTGTTGGAAGCGCTGTGACAAAGTTCAAGGTTGGCGATGCTGCTGGAGTTGGATGTTTTGTGGATTCATGTAGAACTTGTGCGGAGTGTAAGGATGATTTGATTCAGTACTGTGAAAAAGGAGTTATCGGTATGTTTTTTTGAAGCTTTTTATAGTATTTGTGGACTGGTTGCTTACATTTGACGCTAGGCACTTACGGAAATAAGACTGCTGATGCTCCTGGACACACTCTTGGTGGTTACTCTCAGGCCATTGTTGTTGACCAGGACTACGTTTTGAGAATTCCAGACAACTTGGATTTGGCTGCTGCCGCTCCACTTCTCTGCGCTGGTATCACTGTTTGGTCCCCAATGAAGCACTACGGTGTGAAGGCTGGCAGCAAGGTTGCCGTTCTCGGTCTTGGAGGCTTGGGCCACATGGGTGAGTTTGTGTTTGTCGGAAAACTTTGGTACACTTTTGCTTACGAGTATCTCACAAAACAGCTGTCAAGTTTGCTAAGGCTTTTGGTGCCCACGTTACTGTTCTTTCCCGCTCCCCATCCAAGTCAAAGGAGGCTTTGGACCTTGGTGCTGAGAATGTCCTGATCACTTCTGATGACGCTGCATTCAAGGCCGCTGCACGCTCATTTGACTTTATTGTGGACACTGTCTCCGCTGAACACGACTTGGCTGCATACCTCTCATTGCTGAAAACCGATGGTACCCACATTATTGTTGGAGGATCTCCTGTGCCATTTGACCTTCCAGCATTTGCTCTCATTATGAAGAGAATTAAGGTTGGAGGATCATTGGTCGGAGGTATCAAGGAGACTCAGGAAATGCTTGATTTCTGTGGACAAACCGGGATTGTTAGTGAAATTGAGCTCGTTACGGCTGGATACGCCGAGAAGGCCTGGGAGCGAATGCTTAAGAGTGATGTCAAGTTCCGATTTGTCTTGGATATCAAGGGATCATTGAACAAGGAGACTGTTGTTGATATTTAAGATGGTTATTTTTCATTTGTTGTTATTTAAAATGATTATTTTTGATTTGATACACAACATTTGTATTTGTCATTATTTGAAATACTTTTTGGTGGGGAACAAAGAATGGGATTGTGCACAGCATCAGCAACGAAAAAATAATCCACAAAAATGTCCACCACTGTCTACGCTATCGGAGTCACCGAAGAGAACAAGAACTTGCACTTGATTCAAATTCCACGTCGCGCCGTTGGACCAAACGATGTGCACATTGCGATTGAGTACTGTGGAATGTGTCACAGGTATGCTTCACCTGTCAACTACCCCGCGTACACCAGTCCTGTAACCAGTACCTCTAAACTACCTTCTACCACAGTGACCTCCACCACTGCCGTCAAGAATGGGGCGAGACAAAGAAGCCATCTGTCCCAGGCCACGAAATCGTTGGAAAGGTGACAGCCGTTGGTTCCAGCGTGAACAAATTCAAGATTGGCGATGCGGTTGGTGTCGGTTGTTTCGTGGATTCGTGCAGAACTTGTCCCGAGTGCAAGGACCACTTGATTCAGTACTGCGCGAACGGTGTTGTTGGTGGGTTTTAGTGAACCCTGGTTGTTAGTGTCACATGACTCAAATCTTTTATGAAATTAAAAAGGTACGTATGGAGCAAAGACTGCTGATGCCCCTGGACACACTCTTGGTGGTTACTCGCAGTCTATTGTTGTTGACCAGAATTACGTCCTCAACATCCCTTCCAACTTGAGCTTGGATGCCGCTGCTCCACTTCTCTGTGCTGGTATCACTGTTTGGTCTCCAATGAAGCACTACGGTGTTAAGGCCGGAAGCAAGGTTGCTGTTCTCGGTCTTGGAGGTTTGGGCCACATGGGTAAGTACCCAATTCGAAATTATTTAACGCGTTCTAATATCTAATTCTTAGCTGTCAAGTTCGGTAAGGCCTTTGGAGCTCATGTTACTGTCCTGTCTCGTTCTCCATCCAAGTCGAAGGAAGCTTTGGACCTTGGTGCTGAGAATGTCTTGATTACCTCTGACGCCGCTGCGTTCAAGGCTGCCGCACGTTCCTTTGACTTCATTGTTGATACTGTTTCCGCTGAACACGACTTGGCTTCCTACTTGTCTCTTTTGAGAACTGATGGTACCCACATTCTTGTTGGTGGTTCTCCAGACCCATTCAAGCTTCCTGCCTTCGCTTTGATTCCAAAGAGAATCAAGATTGGAGGATCATTGGTTGGAGGCATTAAGGAGACTCAGGAAATGCTTGACTTCTGTGGAAAGAACGGTATTGTCAGCGAGATTGAGTTGGTAAAGGCTGGATACGCTGAAAAGGCTTGGGAGAGAATGCTCAAGAGTGATGTCAAGTTCCGTTTTGTGGTTGATATCAAGGGATCTTTGGGCAAAGATACCGTTGTTGATGTTTAATCAGTTTTATTTCTGTTCGTTTTCCCTTCTCCTCTGCTTAAAGAATGCTCAATATAATATATTCCCCTCTTTTGAAAAACTTCTATATGCTGTCGATTGGTCAATGGGATTTACAAGGCCGGAATAGACAAAGGAATTTTCTGACGGCCCAGAGTAGCAGCTCTCCTCCTCTCCCTCCTGTACGTCCAACTCCGCGCCAATCCAACCACTTAGTAATCCTCTCTCTTCTCATATCACCAAATCAGGTCACGTCACTTAGATATCTCGAGGATCGTTAGAAACCATAACTGAGTGAGAACCTATCTCCCTCTTCCTTCGATTTCAAAAAATGACTAAGACCCTATCAATCAGAAACCAATTTACATCAAATCTATTCTATTCTAACATAAGAAATGGGTTGTGGAGCCTCAAAGAACACAACGAAGACTACGACCACTACGACTCCTGTCAAGCCTGTGGGGGGTCCAACGAAAGGTAACGAAATCGCGAAAACTGCGGCTATAAACAGCAAAGCTGGTATGTAGCTTTGGACATCTTGAAGTTTGATTCGATGGAATTGGAGGGCGAGATGAAGGAGGGTATGGAGGAGAGGTGTGTAAATCAGTGAAGTTGGTCGCGTTTTCATGACGGAGTTTCGTGGGCTTTGGAATCTTTTTAAATTACGGCGAAGCTCTTTCTTTCTCGCGGAGCAGTCGGGACTGTTTGCTGATAATCTATTCATACATAGATGCGACCAATATGAAATCAATCGCCCAACCGGCGGCTTCAGTGGCAGCAACTAAACCTGTTACGCCTATTCCAGCTGGAGCAGCTGTAGCTGCACCGGCGATTGTGTCCAGTGTTGCACCTGAAGGTTAGGATTTTATCTTGGCAAAACCTGGAAACTCACTTCCATAAACTCAAAAAAAGTTTCTAAACAAGCCTCAGCTATTGCTGTTGCACCGGCTGCTGCAATCTCCAAACAAGTGTCTGCTGTACCCATTCCTGAAATTTCAAAGCAGGCTTCTGCTATCCCCGTTGTTACAGCAGATATTTCGAAACAAGTGTCCGCAGTGCCTATTGTAGCACCGCCTGACATCTCGAAACAAGTCTCAGCCGTTGGAGCCGATATTTCAAAACAGGTTTCTGCGGTCCCCATCATTGCGGCTGATATCTCTAAGCAAGCGTCTGCTGCTATTGTTGCTGCAAACGCAGCAGTGGGAGATTTGTCTAAACAAGCTTCCAATGCAGCTAATATTGCTGGTGATATTACGAAACAGGCATCTGCGGTTGCTGTAGCTGGAGCTGCTGATATTTCGAAGCAGGCTTCTGCGTTGATTAATGCACCGGGTGATCTTGCGAAACAGGCATCAGCTATTGCGGCTCCTGAAATTTCAAAGGCTGCGTCGGCGGTTTCTGTTGCAAAAGATGCGGCTGCTGCTGCCCAGGCTGATGTTGCTGGACACCTTGCGAGTGCTCACAGTGCAGCTGCAGACGCGTCTAGAGCTGTTTCTGCGGCAGCGAGTACTGCAGCCGGTCATGTTGCTGATGCCGCTGGTTCTACGGCTGCAGCTGTGGGAGAGAGTGTTGGAGTTGTTGCGGGGGCGGCGGTTGTTGCTGGGGCTGCTGTAGCACATGATCACAGCGAACAATCACACGATGCTCCTTTACCTGCTAAATCTGAAGCTGCTGCTGTGCATAAGTCAAACCTCTCTATTGCCGCTCCTGTCATTGCTGCTTCAACTCCAGAAGGCGAAACTGTAGAACACAAAGATATGGCTTACCAAGGAACCGGAAGTCACGATGCGTTTGATGCTTCTGGACCCTCTGCAGATGAAGATATCGAGCCACAGGAATGGACTATTCTCCCACCTGGAGAAATCCCCCCTGAAGTAGACCCATCAGAAATCAAAAAGGAATACTTGGTTGAGGAAATTGAAAAAAAGATTGCTGAAGAGGAAGCTCAGAAAGAGAAAGAGAGACACCAAGCTGAAGAGGAGCTGAATCGCCGACTTACCGCCGTTGATGTGGAGCAAGAATTAGACAGTATGTTGGATTCTATTATCATGAATAGTCGAAAGACAAAGAAGCAGCACTCATCCGAGGGAGCAGATAACGCTAATACCGAGACCGGTGCCACGGACACGGGTGCGGCGGGTGCATCTGCTGAACCTACTGGTGACGAACTCGCTGCCCAAATTGCCGCCGTTGCTTCCGGTACCGGATCAGCCATTGGATCAAAAGCAAACTTGGCTGCGGCCGAAGGAACAACCAATCCGGATCATAAGACTGTTGAGGCTACCGCAGTACAAGCTGGAGCCATTCTTGACGGAAGCAAAAAAGCCTCTGTGGCTGAATTGGGACACGCCGATGGTAATTATAAGCCTTGAGTTGTCAAAAGGTCATTAATCGTGATACGTTCTGTAGACCTTGCTGCCGCTGCCGCTGCTCCTCTTCCACTCAGTACCAAAGGTTCAACTTCCAACATCCTGAACAGCAAACAAGGATCAGCCGGAAACCTCATCCACGGCGACGCGCCACTGATTTCAGGAGCGAAAGGTTCTGCCGCCAATTTACTGCATGGTGAATCTCCATTGAGCCACGAAACTACTCTTGACGATGAAACTGCTGTAGCCGCCGCTGCTGCCGTTGGCGCTGTCGCTGCTGTTGCTGCGTCTGAGGTAGCCGCAAGTCAAAAGGGATCAAAGGCAAACTTGTTGGGTGATGCACAAGCTTCTGGTAGCAAGGCTGCATCGAAGGTTCCATCCAATGCAAACCTTGAAGAAGCTGCTGCAGCGTCTGGAAGCAAAGCTGCCTCCAAGGCTCCGTCCAGTGGTAACTTGCTTGGCGATGCTGCTGCTTCTGGAAGTAAGGCTGCGTCAAAGGTGCCCTCTAATGCTAATCTTGGTGATGCCGCTGAAACTGGAGCTGCTCCAGAAGCCGCCAAAGCTGCTTCAAGCGCCAACCTTGTCGAATCTGCTGAGGCGAAAGCTGCATCAAAGGCACCTTCTAATGCTAACTTGCTTGGTGACGCTGCAGCCGCTGGTAGTAAAGCTGCATCCAAGGCTCCTTCTGCCACCAATTTGGGAGAAGCTGCTGCTGTCGCTGGAGCTGTTGCCGCCGAATCTGAAGCTCATGCTGCCGCAAGCAAGGCTGCATCTAAGGCTCCATCAAATGCCAATTTATTAGGTGATGCCCCAGCTGCAGGTAGCAAAGCAGCTTCAAAAGCTCCTTCCAACGCCAACCTTGGAGAAGCTGCCGCCGAACCAGCTAAAGCCGCCTCCGCTGCAAACTTGGTTGCTGAATCCGCAGCCCCAGCAGCTGTTGCAAGTACAAAGGGATCATCTGCCAATATTCTTGCCACCGAACATGCTGAATCTGAGGCCGCCAAAGCCGCATCCAAAGCCCCATCAAATGCAAACTTACTCGGTGAAGCACCTGCTGCTGGAAGCAAAGCCGCATCCAAAGCACCCTCAAACGCGAACTTGGGAGAAGCAGCCCCTGCACAAGCTGAACACCACTCTAAAGCCCCTTCCGCTTCCAACTTACTCGCCGAATCCGCTGCTCCAGCTGCAGCAAGCGTAAAAGGATCCGCAGCAAACATCCCCGCCGCTGCTGCCCATGAAGACCACGCACCCGCCCCAGTCGCCGCAAGTGTGAAAGCATCCACATCCAACTTGAAATCCTCCTCCAAAAACAACCTCGCCGAAGGAGGAAAAGCGTCCACAAGTAACCTCAAATCCTCGTCAAAAAATAACCTTGCCGCAAGTGTGAAAGCGTCAACGTCAAACGTTGCTGCAGCTCACGAGGAACACGGAAACAAGAGCGTTAAAGCGAGTAAAACAAACTTGGCACAGGAACACACGAAAAGTGTGAAGGCTAGTAAAGCTGATCTTGTGGCTGGAAAGAGTGTGAAGGGGTCTAAGGCGAATGTCGCTGCTGCAAGCGTAAAGGGAAGCACAGCAAATGTCGCCCATCATCACGAAGAGCATGTGAAAGACCATGGACATGCAGAGGGGGAGCACCATGATGCTGAACATGTGGGAACAGAGGAACACTCGCATTAAGCGAAACCTTATTGGGACATTGCATTACACACTACAAATTCCTCATACCATAATCCTTTTATTTAGTTACTTTGCTATTATGATATTCCCATATTCTCTCTCTTCTCTTCATTACTTTCCGTTTAGCACTACCAGTTAGAAGCAACCAAATAGCAATAAATTTGATTTTAACGTATATAGACTATAGTGATTCCACAACATTATTCTTCATTTTTATTTGATATACACTGACTTAAGAATAATAATTACAAACCCAAACTACACTCAACAATATATAATCATACGACATACCAGAATAACTTGAACCCTCTTTTCGTAAAATCACATACTTCCCGCAGATACACCACCACTATGTGTTCCAACATCCCTCAATTTCGCAACCTGTCGCCCAATCGTAACCAAAAACCTCTCCAAAGCACCCCTCTCCGTCTCGGAAATCCCCATCTCCGTCTCCACAGAATCCATCAACGATCCAGAAAGCGATACAGGCGGCGCATACAGAATCGCTTCTAACAGATGAATCGCGTGTGTGTATCCTACCTCCGCCGACTGCAAAGATCCACTCGCTTCAGCCTGCGACGCCGCGCGACACTAACGAAAAGAAATCCAAGTGTGAGTGTTTTTTTTCGTAACCAAATTAAAAACGAGTAGAGTAGTGCGTGTGCGTGTGTGTGTCGGGATTTACACAATAGGAGAAGGAGAAAAAAATCGAGGGGGGGCAAGCAACAAAAAGAAAACAGCCAAACTACATACCACTTCCAAGGACCGTGCGTACACGAGTTTATCCAGCGACCGAGGCGTGATACCACCGCCTGTGGGAGAGTTTTGGTCGTCCATGCCTGTAGGTCCAATCACACCCTTGACTTCCTGCGCGCGATCTAAACAGTCTTCAAACTTCTCTCGCATCCATTGAACGCTTGCTGTCAAGGACTGTACATCTACAGTCCCCGTTTGCTGCTGATCGCGCGTCCATAGTGTCTTTGCGGATTCAAGGCCGTATTGGTATAACCGCAACGTGGCAAGGTAGATGGAAAGTGTTTCTTCAGCGAGGACGGACGTCTCTTGACGTGCTACGGCGGATGGAGTCATGTGTGACGGGGTTTCTTCTTGGATGGCGGGATGATGGTCGTTCCGGTGTTCTTCAGGGACTTCTTGGACACGGTTTTCCGCGGACAGGACAAGTTGTTTGTGCATCTCGTCTGCGAATGTGTGTAACGCGTGTCTAAAAGTGATAGCAGTTTAGTTCATCAAATCAAACCCCGAAAACCAAACTCACCCTCGCAGCGTGGCTAAATTCAACACTGTTAATAAATGCTGTACAGGGTCTTCCGTACTCTGAGGAATGGAAGGTTGTGGTCGATGGTGATGATGCTCCGCCAAGAACGCAGTATGTGCACTATCCCTCAACGACCCAAACACACGTGGCTGTTCATGCAAGACTCCCGTGACACCGCTTCCAGATCCTGCACTTCCAATAATAGGAGCTGGGCTGCTTCTGTCGAAGCTGCGCGAGCCTTTTAGACTTTCGGAAGTGAGTTTCTTTGTGAAGGGTGACGCGGGAGGACTTGCGGAGATGCCACCGCCGATTTTATCGCCTACACTGCGTTTCGAGAGGAGAGAGCCTGGAGGTGGGATTACGCCACGTGTACCCATTGCTTCCATTATTCCATCACTTCCTTCTGGATTGTTGAGCCAATTTACTTGTGTTGGTTTTGGAGTGTCATTGTCGATCATTTCAAAATCGTCATCGAACGCGTCGGCTCTTGTGGGTGATTTTTTCGAGTTGGTAGGTTGCTTTCTTTGATTGCTGGTGGTTGTTGCTGGTTGTTTTCCATGTTTGTTGTGGTCAGGGTCAATTTCGTCACTGAGTTCAAGGGATCCAAGGGATGAGATTTCAGAGCTGCTAAGTTCGTCTTTGGGTGATTGCTTCGCAGCAGATTTATGTTTAGAAGGGGGATTTTGCTGTTGTTGTTTGGTTGATGAAGGTTTGGAGACGGGAGACACTAACAAGTCTCCGAAATGAGGAGACGGATCCAAGTCGTATCCTGGAAATGGTGGTTCAAGGTCGGCAAAGAGAGCATCTGTTTGGTCGAGCACTTGTTGTGGCTGTTGAGTAGATGGTTTCGTGGTTGAAGGTACATAATGATATAATGGTACTGGTTTGGGGTTTGCAGGAAGAGATGCAGAAAAGATCGGTTTGACGGGAGAAGACGGCGGGAATGGCGTTGATGAAGGGTCAGGGTTTACTAATGGCTGAAGGCGAGACCGTGTAGACGGTAACTGTGGGGCATTCGCTTCAACTTGTTTTGGAGTTTGAGATGACTGTTGTTCCTGTTGCTGTTGATGTGGTTGTTGTGATTCCGCAGCATTATGCGAGGATGAAACAGCAGGATCCGTCACAACAGAACCACCAACATCAATCTTGGACGCACCCTCCACCACAGCAATATGCATGAAAAATTCTTCAAAAGACATTCGCTCAAATGGATTCCGTTTCAACAGACGTCTTGTCAAGTCCTTTAAATCTGCACTGATGGGTCGTACCCCAATCATTCCTGGCTGTCCCGGTTGAGGAAATTTTGGTGATGCTCCAAGCGAAGCGGCTGCTGCTGCTGCTGACGAGGCGTGGGCTGTTGAAAAATGTGGAACCATAACGCGACGACCAAGACTATTTAGAGGGCCGCCTGCAGTTGCTGCAGGTGCTGACGGAGGTGGGAGAGAGGGATTTGTTGAGCTGGTTGATTGACTGGGTGGTACTGTTATCCATAGGTTAATATCGGCATTGCTTGTAGTTGCGAGGGAGATTTGTTCTTCTTAAGGTTCGTTCGCTACACCCACTCACATTGTTTCTTTTCATGATCACCACTCATTCTCCTATCGCTGGATTTTCCACTTTCTATGTTCGCTACGCTCACACTTTTTGCTCCTGATTCTATTCCTCACTTTTTTGTGGTGACGGAAACGAGCTGCACTCGTGGCCTCACTACTCAGTTTGCTTCACAAAAAGTCGTTTGCTGCGCCACTCTTTCTTTGCTCGCTCTGCTCGCTATTGCTCTGCTCGCCAAGTTCCCACGTTCCCTCATCCATTCGCTTCACTCAGTAGACCTTTCAGTCAAACCTCACTTCGTAAGTGCAAAACTCACCCTCCTCATCCCCAGGAAACTTGATCCATCCTTCGCCTTTATCAATTTTACGTAACAAATCAATATGATTTTGAGCCTTGTAAGGCGGCCTTCCTGTAATCATTTCATACAGAATAGTGCCGAGAGACCAGAGATCTACTTTCGCGTCATACCGATCCCCACGCAAGATTTCAGGAGCCATGTAGAGGGGGGAGCCGCAGAGGGTGGATGCGAGTGATTGGGAGGGGAGGGCTCTAGCGAAACCGAAATCTGAGAATTTCGATGGAATGGAATTAATAATGAATTAATAATAATAATAATAATAAAGCACACCTGCTAGTTTGAGTGTTGGTAGAGGAGGGATAGTGAAGGGAGGGGCATTGAGGAAGGGGGAGAGAATAGTGATTGGAGGGGCAGAGGGAGGAGGAGGATCCAACAGTAGATTCTGAGGTTTCAAGTCTCTGTGAATGAGAGAAAGAGAGCGAAGGGTTTCGAGAGCGGAAGCTGTTTTAGTTGAGTATTCCTTTCATTAGTCATTATTAGTAATAAATAACAACGCACCAAGTTGAGCCAGAAAGTGACGCACAATTGCTTCGTTGATTCCGCCCCACGGACTCGACAAATTGACAGTGGGAAGCGGAGTGTCTTTTGGGGCGGCGTAGGCAAGAACGGCCCCCTTCTTTTTGATGTATTGACTGAGATCGCCGAGAGAGCAGAAGTCCATTATGAGATGGATGTGTTTGTCAGTTTTCTGATTAGGTAGTAGTCAGTTAGTAACTAGTAGGTATCTAGATGTAACTAGTAGGTAACTAGGTAGATAACACACCACTATGTCCCTTAATGCTACGATGTTATCGTGTCTGATGTCTCTCATAATCTTAATTTCCGATTCAAGGTTCTCGGCCAACTTCCGATTCAGTTTGTCTCGAGCGACTGTTTTGATTGCGACTCGTTCGTTTGAATCGGCCTTGGTTCCAACAAACACCGTCGCAAAGGACCCTCGTCCAACTTCGGCGCCAACGACAAAGCCAAGCACTTGTTGTTGGTTATTGTTATTGTTTGTTGTTGTTGTTGTTGAAGAAGAAGAAGAAGAAGAAGGTGCTTTGGTGGCTGAAGTTGGTGTTGAAGACATTAGAGTAGTAAATAGTGTTTGTCTTCTGTTGATGTGGAAGAATGGATGGTTGGAAGGAGAGATTATGGAAAAAGTATTTACTGTTAAGGAACGAAAGTAACAAAGTAAAAAAGAAAGTAGAAGAAAAGATAAAAAGCAAGCAAGAATTACTAAAAACACTCATGTCATCCAATCACAATTAACTCCTTTGTTCATAAAAACAACAAAAGAAAACCCCCTCACATCAAGTCTCCACAAACCACACAACCCCCATCTCAAACCAATCTTAAAACACTCTACTTCAATGTCTTTAAGTAGAAAGGGTGGTGGCACTGGCGGTTCTTCAAGTCTACCCCGTCCTATCTCCCTCCTAGAAAAGAAACCTTCCATAGGTTCGCGTCTCAGGAATACGACTACTCACTCTTCTCCTGCTCAATCTCCTGCTCAATCTCCCGCGAAACCTCCTCTCTCAGATTCCTTTTTCGATCCTACTACTTCTACTACCCCTGATAATGAAGATGCTGACGCTGCCGCTATTCTTCAAAAAGTATTGAAAGCTCAGCAAAATGGTGAGCCTGTAGTCAATATAAGTGAGAAAATGGTGAACACGGAAAGTTGAAAGTGTGAGCGCAAATTGAATCGTCCGTCTCAGAAGCGATTCGTGAACAACAGCAAACGATCTTTCACGACGCAAGTTGCGTAGCGATGCTCATGACCAGGAGCTCGTATTCCCTATGGAAGAGTATGAGGAGTGGATGGAACATAAAAAAACAGACAGCGAAGCGAAGAACTTGGGAAAATGTGTGGAACAACAAAGAGTGCATTTAAGATCGAGTAACCAAAACCGAGTAACTCACGAACAATCATCAAAACATTCAATCGTTCAACCATTAAACCATATTAAAATAGATCAATCAACAGCAGAATCTCTCCAAATATCTCTTACACTAGCAGCAACTGTCGGGCAACAACTCTTAACAAAAAATACCACACTTCAACAAACTCTTCTAGCTGAACAACAAGCGAAAGCAGCACTCGAAAGACAAATCGAAGAACTTAAAAAAGTTGTCCAAGTCGAACACACTGGACGTGTCGAAGCTGGATTGGAAGTGTTACGGAAAGAGGAACAACTTCTAGAGTTACGTAAAAATGTTGGACGCGTGGGAGATGTAAAAAATGAAGCTGGTGCGTCCATTTCCCTGATTATTTGTTCGTTCTGAAAGTTGAAATTGTATCACCAGATAACCTGCGAATGAGGATCGAACACTTGGATTCAACGAGGAATCAAATTGATAAAATATTGCAAATGACGAATAAGGAGCTGCGGACGGTGGTTGGGGAACGGCATGTACTTCAGCTTACAGTTCAGGAACTGTATGACCAACTTGGGAACTTTATGGAAATCAACAATTCTCTGAAAAAGAGCTGTCAGAAACAGGTTTCTGAGTATAAGAGTATGATTGCGGATATGCAGGTTTGTGGTTTTCTCGGTGGGGGGTTCATTAATTGGGTTGCTGAAAGTTTATTGGTCAAACAGCTCGAGAAAAAGAATCTGTCAGAGCAACTCACGAAAGAAATGCAGAAAATCAAGAATCTGTCGTCCAAAGATTCAGCGACAAGTATAACCCCCATTCTTTCGTTTATGGTGAATTCTTTGATCTAACAAACCCCACTTTCAAGTCGATTCCCTTACATCAACAATCAAATCCGTGATGAATCAAGAACAAACAAGCGTGTTTGCTCACATCCAACAACAAAACATTGCCGACACAATCGCGCTCCAATCCACACTAGAAAACGTAGAAGCCGAAAAGAAGGAACTCCTTGAAATCATCGCGCGCCAACAAGATACCATCAAAGCAATGGAAGAAGACGTGATCCATCTAGAAGCGCGATTAAGCGATAAAGACCGAACAGCATTAAGCCGCGATTTAGTCCACACAAAAGACCTCTCGTCACTCCGTTCCAGCCTCTCTAACGCGAACTTGGCAGCCTCCAATTCCAAACGCGATCATGACGCTTACACTACAACACCATCTCCTCGCCTAGATGCAGGATTCGATGGCGACGATGACGCGAGTAACGAGATGCTTCACTTTTTGGCGCAGGGAAAGAGTCATACTGCGAATATCGAGAAGGAGATTTTGGAGGCGGATGATGAGTTGGACAAGTTTACAAGAAAACTTAGTGTTTATGACGCGGCGCCTGAAAATAGGAGGTAAGCGATATACATTTGCCTGCCTCTGAAACCAAACGTCTTTTTTAACCTCGGATATTTTATAGTGTTCGTGAAAGTGTTAGCAGTCCATCTCAACACACAACATCGCAATACGTTTCGGTTGAAAACATCCCTGCTGTGAAGCCGCGTGGTCCTGCGGGTGGGTCTGTGTTGGCAACTGCAAGCAACAGGTCCAGTCAAATCGAAAACATGAATTCGATGCAACCGCCTGTTGTCCCGGTGAAAGACGAAGGCAAGAAAAAAGGGGAACGGGACAATCAATTTTTGGCGAATGGCGATCTTTCTGTTGACGGAATGTCGCGGCAATCAACGACCATTCTTCGAAGTGATAGGTTTGTTCGCGCGCGCTAGGTGAAATATGATTTGCAGGTTACTAATTGTTGGTCTTTTTTGTGGATATTAGGGAGAGGGAGGCCGCAGACCGGTTCCAGCAGGAACTGGAAGTGTTCCTTCAAGTTGCGACAGAGGAGAACAAACGACTGGCCAAAGCTATCAAAAAGAAAGACTCGGCTCTCGTGTCTAAACAAGTTGAGCTCGATAACTTACAAGATATGTTGGATCAAAGCAAGAATCAAGTGGAACAGCTCAAAGCTGCGTCTTTGGATGTTGTGATTGCCGATTTGGAGGAACAAGTCAAGAAAAGCATCAATAGTCAGAACGAGCTTGGTCAAAGTCTTGTGAAAACTAAAGAAGAGTTGATGAAGACGACAGCTAAACTTGCTGAACGTGAACTCGAGATTTTGGCCAAAGACGAGATAATGAATGATGCAAAGCTCAAGAACGAGTCTCTCGCGATTTCGACTGAACTTATTAGAGCACTGAAAGAAAACGCGAAGTTGATACAAGGAAATTTAGAACTCGGATCACAGCTCTCCAAAACGGCGAGCGATCGGTCAGCTGGGATTTGGGAGTTGCGTGATGTTTGTGCTGAGAGAGATAAACTGCGACTTAGAGTGTCTGACTTGGAAACGCAAGTTCGTGAAAGCAAGAGACAGGCGTTCAAAGACAGCAATTATCTTGACCAACGTCACTGGGCGACACAGACAATTGACGAAATTACTGAAGATCATACAATCAAGAATATTGCGCTGATTGACGAGATTCAATCTTTGCAGTTGAAAATGGCTGGCCAGGAGAAACTGATTGAAACGCTGCGAAATGATTTGGATCAATGCCGACGAGATGCGATGGAGAAATCTACAGATTCGAATATATTACGGTCTCAGCTTTTTGGAATCACGAAAGAGCGCGAAGAAATGAGTAACAGCGTGGATCAGTTCCTATTCGGGTCTGGCGATAAACTTGACTCCACTTCAACCACAATGAAAGTCGCGTTATTTGAAGCCCGCAAAATGAATACTGAATTGTCGGAGAAACTCCAACGCGCGGAGCGGAATGCTGCTGTTCAGGCTGAATCTCTTTCCAATATGGGATCACAGCTTGCGCAACAAACAACGAAACTTGGAGAAGTTGAGTGGAAGTTAAAACAAAAGGAAGCTGAGAAAGAGGCGGCCACGCTGCGTATTGCTGCTTTGGAGCAAGAACTGAATGAGGTGCTGAATGGGAAGCAAGAACCTGCAGATGGAGCTGATGATGTGGATAAGGCCGAAGGAGTGGAAGGCAAGCAGGTTGAACGAAAAACGAGCAACAAAGTTCAACTAAGACCGATTACGGAGCTTCAGATTGAAATCAAAGAGTTGACGTTCAAAAATGAGGCTTTGCACCTTGAAGTTGAGGATTTGAAGTTGAAGTTGCAGAACAATGTGAGTAGCTTATGACCTGTTATAACGAATCTTACACTCTTATAACTAGCAACATACAACGGCTTCAGCAAATAATGATGGCGTTGCTGTTCAGGTTGAAGACATGTCCGAGACAAATTGCGCAAAATGCAAGAGCCTTTCCTCGCAACTAAAAAACACAATGTCTCGTCTTAAATTAGAGCTCAGCAAAACTCAAACGGCCTTGTCTGCTCGACTCTCCAGTGAACAGGAAAAATCGACTCTTAGTCAACAAGTCATCGAACTTCAAAAGAAATTAAACGCCGCACTTGATGAAACCGATTTTGTTAAGCAGCAGACTGAAGAACGTCTCAAGAGCTACAACGAAATGAAGAAGCTTATTCAAATTGACAAAGAGATGTCGAATCGCCCATTGCGACTGTCAACCGATTTGGCTTCTTCAACTGTACCAACAATAGCTATTGAGTCTTTGCACGGTTCTGGAATCGTGTCTGGAGGAGGCGGACATGAAGCAAACAAGTCATTTGAGACTTCTATCAATGCACTTAGTTCCTTAAAGGAGGCGAATGCAGAAGTGTATACATCGACTGAAGCTTTATCGACTTATTTGGCTCGCACGACAAATATCCAACTTCAACTAGAAGCCTCGTTAAGGGAAACTGCCTCTGCTCAAGAGAAGCTACGTAAACTGGAAATGAAGCTGAAGGTTGCTGAAGACGAAGCGAATGAGCTAAAGGCTTCGGAGCAAAGAACAAGTAACCAGCTGACTTCCCAAACTCAAGAACGATCTGACTTGGCGAACAAATTATTATACCTTCAAAAAGAAATTTCTGATCATATTATGGCGAAGAGCGCAATGGAGGCCGAACTCATGACTTTGAAAGCAGTACCTGAAAGGAGGGGATTCTTTAAGTCATCAAAGAACTCTACCGCAGGCCAGTCACCAACTGGTAAATTCTTTGGACGGGGTCGGGCGTCTTCTGCAAGTCCTGATACTTCATCTCCAACATCACCCATTGGAATGATTGAAAACAAGATAATGGAGGAGCGAGATAAGCTTGCAAGGGACTTGACAGAAAAATCAACTGAAATAGCAAAACTCACCAAAGAAATCAGCGACATTAACAAAGAGCTTGCCAAAAGCCAACAAGAAGTTCGAGCATCAGCGGAAAAAACTGCAATTTTAACTCGGGAACACGAAGAAGCCATCAAAGGTCTTGAAATGTCTCATGCGGAAGTCGAAGAATGTCTGCAACACCAAATCCAAGAGCTTGCTGATCAGTTAATGGAGCCAAAACCATATCACGAGCTAACACTCGAAAGAAGTAAGACGGAAAGAAGTAAAGTGGAAGACGCATATCTGGTTGCATTGAGAGCAGAACAATCAAAGTTGCGGGCTTTACAAGTTACATTGAAAGAATCGGAAAAGCAGGCTGAAGAACTCAAGCTTAAAGTTGAAAAGCTGGAAAACGAGCTAGCGCAAATTCAAGTCAAGCATGAACTTGAATCATTGGCTACAAAGCAGGAGGGCGAAGTCTCTGAAGTCCGACTTGAGACAAGTGACTGCACTCAAAAGAAATACTCGATCTTCATCAAACAATCAGTTCTCAGAAGGCTGAAATCAATCGACTCAAGGCCGGAGCTCAAAATTCAAACGTCAACGACGAACAGATAATTGAGTTGCAAAAATTGATTGATGGACAAAAATTAGAAATAGTTCGTTTAAAAAGCCTTAATAATGCTACGGGTTCAAATGACGGAGACGCTGTCAACGTTGATGCCATATCTGAGCTTAAAAATCAAGTCGTGAGTGACATGAGGGTTTTCAATATCCCACTAAAATTTATAACAGGCTCGCCTTGAAACACAGCTTGACGCTTCAAATGCTTCGAGTCTAATCGCAAATCAAAAATCAGCCACAGAAGTGACGATGCTGAAGAACGAAATCGAGAACCTAACACAACTCAAAGATAACCTTCAATCACAAGCAAATCAAACAGAGTCAAACTTATTCGACATAAATAACCAACTCACAGCGAAATCAGAAGCGTATAACCTTCTTGTTGAGGAAAAGACTCAGCTTTCGAACCGACTCGATACAACAATGTGGAAAATGCAGGCTGTACAAGAAAAATGTGCTGCAGCTGAAGCTAAACTGTCAATGTTGGAAGCTAAACAGATGAGGCAAAGTATCAAAAACGGAAGCGGCGAAGAGGAATGTGAAGGATGTGTTCAGCTTGGAAATTCAATGAAACAATTGAACACGGAACTCATCGATTGGCAGTCCCGCTGTGATAAAGCAAGTATGGATCTCACAAACATTGAATGGCAAAAGTATGCCCTGGAAGCGAAGTTGAAAGCGGCTGAAGGCGAAATGAGGCAGCTAAAGCAATGGAAGCAAGAGTCCGACAATACAGCCGCTGAACTGAAAGACCAAATTGTAGACCTAAAATCGAAACATCGAACAGAAGTCTCAGAGCTAGAATCGATGAAATTAAGCTCCGAATCGCGAATTAACTCTCTCGAAAAGGAGCGAAAGGAAGCCGAGAAAGCCATGAATCATGCAATTGATACTTACAACCAGCTTCGTGTTGAGTCAGAAGAGCAAGCTGCTCTGTCAGCTGGAGCACTTGAACGACAAAGAGTTGCATATGAGCAAGAAATTCAAAATCTCAGTCAAAAAGTGATTGAACTTGAATCCACATTGAAATCAACGAAAGAAGAAATGGATTTATATATTAATCAGGTGTCTTCTGCGAATAAGGCTTCTGAGAATGAAACGATAACTAATCTGCAACAACTTCTTGAAGATTTACAATCAAAGCTTGAGTCCAAAGATATTCTTGTTGATCAATATATCGAATCAACTGCATCGCTTCGCTCACAAATCATGGAACTCACTTCTCAAGTCTCAGAGTTGGAAGAAACGATTCGGAGCCATAAAGATTTGGTCCAGGAATTGAAAGCAGAGCTTGAAGCCACAAAAGAAAGGTCCAAAGACCAAATTCGTGAGACTATCGCACATTCAACTAGTTTAATGGGCAATATTTCGGATTTAGAAGCAACGATCGTACAGTTAGAAAGTAAACGGGATCAACTTGAAGTGGAACTTGCTGCGGAGAAGTCCAATCAAGACTCAAGAGCAAGCCTGTCTGCCGAAAACGAGAAAGAACTCCGAACTGAGCTTGAAATGTCTAAATTGCGTGTAATGGAACAAGCCAAGATTGCAATCATTCGTCAGACCACCCTCCAAGCTAAAGATCAAAAAATAGCGGAGTTGGAGTCAAACATTGTTTCTTTACAAAATGAGGCGAGTAGTGTTCGAAAAGAGCTGCAAACGGCTTCGGAACAATTACTTAAAGCCAAAGCACGAATTGATGAACTCATCAAGCTCTCTGTTGTACGCACCACAAAGTTGAAAGGAAAGGAGGAGTGGATTACCGAGCTGGAATTGGAAGTCGCCCGACTACGTGCAGAAGTGCAAAACTTTAAGAACAATTCTGGCGATTCAACTTCCAAGGATGCAGAGTCAACTGGTATTGAAAAATCAGATCCTTCTTCTGAACTTGGGAAAGCAAAGGCGAGAATTGATGAACTTATCAAGTTGTCCATGGTTCGCACCACGAATCTAAAAGGCAGAGAAGAGAAAATAGACGAGCTTGAAATGGAGGTTGTGGATTTGAAGGCACGCCTTGAAGTTGCAACAAGTCAATCAGAGGACTTTGCAACTGTGAGAGCTGCATTGGAAAAAGCCAAGGCAAAAATCGATGAAATGTCAAAAACAACCCGTGCAAATTCCAACTCGCTGAAAGAAAAGGAGGCAAGGATACAGGAGTTAGAAGCTGAAATTGAAGCACTCCGAACTGAAACAGCCGCTGCAGCTTCCTCTTCAATGAAAGAGCAACTTAGTCGATCCCAAGCACGTGTGAAAGAATTGGAGCGAAAAGTAAAGGATCTGGATAATCAGATCATGGATTTGAATGAAAAAGTACATACACGAGAAGAGGAAATACTCGAAGTGAGGAAATGGCTGAGGGAGTCTGAAGCAGAGCTTTCAAAAGTGGAGGCAGATCGAAAGTCTGAATTACGGCATCGTGGGTTGTCAGTTGCGACCAATCCTCAACCAACTGCACAAGCGGTATCGCCAGCGTCAACCACTTCGACGCCATCAACAGCTGTAGACTCAACTTCGTTCCAAAAAGGAGTAAGTTGCTTTAATTTTGTTTTGCCGTATGAGTATTGACTTTATGAATCAGGTCAAATCTGGGACACACAACATACAGAAAAACGTGTACAACTTTTTGTGTAGGATATATTGGTTAAATATCGCGATTGTTTTTGTCATGTAAGTGATGATGGGAATAGTAACTCTACTAAAAAAACATGGAACCCATACAGTTTAATTCCTGTTTGTGTTTTCAACATCACCAATATCGAGATACCTCAAGTGTGGCGATTAATGGCTCAAATTGTTTGTGGTATATCTGCGTTTGGATTAATTTCGAGGCCAAAGGAAGCAAGTTTACAGTTCCTGAAGTAATAAAAGCTTGAATATAATTATTTTTTTTTGATGTAATAAGAGTAAGAGGTCGCTTTTTCTGGCAACATTGTATTAATATTCGAGAACGCAATACCGCAAAAACTCGGCTGAAATAAGATTTATTATTGCGTAAAAACACAACCTTCAAAAAAATAGTTGGATTCATTAATTTAAGTTTATAGTGGCAAGAATGGCTGTCCTCAAATCACTTTCCTCCACGCCAAGCTACAAAGTACAGGATTATTACACAGCCACAGACAATTCCAGAAACAAACCTCTTTCAATGTCCTGTCAGTCATGGCATAGTCCCCTACTTCCATCAAATCCATAAATTGAATCAATTCCTTCTTAAAAACCGCCTTTACAAGGTTAAGATCAGAATCATTTCTCGACCATTCCGTTTGCAGACAATTGAAAAATCCGTCCAGATCACTGAAACTTGGGCGCTCTGCCAGAAGAGATTAATCAAAAACCAATATGAGCAGTGTTTAGTTACCTCTAAAGTTGGTTACCAGTAATTCTACGCTTCCAGATCCAGCAATCGAATACAGCAGCGAATCTAAAGGCACTTCAGTTCCTGGGACTCCATTTTCAAGAATCAATATGCAAAGTTGACATCCAGAACCGGCATTCTGGCACTCGAAATTAAAAACAAACACGAATGCACGTCGGAGTAGTTGAGAGTGTTAGATAACGGGTACAATGTACCATCGTCGCTTGATTTAAAGAATCTGACACGGATGGAATTCGACAAGAGGGACAATTTGGGTGGGTTGGAATCAACTTTCACGACAACCACCTTCTTGTCGGCAAAGAGTCTTGACAACAAAGGAAGCATGTCCGAATAGGCTTCAATAAACTGACCAATGAGCTCATTGATATCTGATGGTGTTGCGATACCGACCACTTTCACGATATTCCTGATTTCTGCAGCAGAATTCAATAATCTCTGTCGAGTCAAAAGAATAGAAAGATTCCGTTCAAGATTTGCCAATTTTGACGGAAACTTGGTCGGGTCGGAACTGAATTCGAAGACTGCATATTCAGGATATGCCATATTGAGCAATTCATCGTCAGAGGTCTGAGCTGTTTCGAAATCAGAGAAAGGTTGCTGACAATACACCTCGAGCCATATTTTTGAAGGTGAAACAGAAGAGATTTTGGGACTGGTGATGTTCAAGTGTCTGTTTTCAGGTATACGCAGAAGACAGTCAATTTCAATCTCACCAAACGAGAAGGAAACTGAGGCGTGATTGGTAAGCTTAAGAAACAGATTGGAGGCAAGCGCAGTACCGTTGGTGCATGGATTCCCTGGAAGTTTGTCCCAGCCACACGCACGCAGAGCTGCCTCTGTTGCAACAAAGGCCTCTGGTTCCAATGAATGAAAGAAGCGTCTTTCAGTTTGTTCACAGTGGCGTTGATGCACCCCAATACGACCTAGCTGCTCTATGATCGCCTCGCTGCATTGGTCCTCATACTTCATCATCAAAAGTAGATCGAGTTAAAAATAATAAATAAATTCGGCACTCTTTGCTGTAGGACAAGTTTCCGACTAGGGCTATATCAGCGAACTTTCGCTGAATTGGATTCAAGGAAATCGCTTCACCTCCATACTCATCTAAATCGTTAAGATTGCAAAACTGTACGGTTCCGTAAGAGTAATCGTTTCCACATTCTATTTATTACCTTATTCAATTTCCTTCTTCCTTCTCTCTTCTCTTTCTTTTTCTCTTATTTCTTTGGAAGAAAGGGAAGGAGATGACCACAACGACTGTAGTCTTCTGCGTGCTTTCCACTGACCCGAACCTGACAGCCTTCCCCGTTGAAGTTAATGTTGACGTGACCGACCGGTTCACTGTTGGATCGTTTAAAGAGGCCGTTTACGCAAGTCGAATGTCGCGACTGGCGGGCGTCAGAGCTTCGGATCTCACACTTGTCCGAATGAGCAGCGGAAGTGTCGGTGGTTTGTTGCCGGAAGAACTCGCGGAAGAACTCGCGGAAGAACTCGGGGCTTCGCAGGAAGGACTCAGTCTGACTCTGGATCAATTCGGACTGAATCCCGAGGACAAAGTGGACTGCGATTCTGTCTTTTCTCCCGCACGTGGAGCCGTGAAGAAAAGAGATGGTTTGCTGTTCAAGGTTGGTTTTCTTATTTACGAAAATTGTTTATTGATTATTGCAGGTCATGAACTCTACGGAACTTGTATCCATGTATACAAGGAATCTTCCACCGAGGCGCCACCATGTGTTGATTCTGCTTCCAATCAAGGCAAGTGCGTGTTATTCCTCATGTTTTGATACCTAACCCGTATCTCTTGCGCAGCTCCTCAACGTTCTCTGGTTGCATCAATTGGGCGAACGTACTTATTCAAACAATTGCACTCATTGGAACTCTCTGACCAAGGCATTGACTACCGTTCTCCGCTCATTTTGTCACGCGATTCTGTTACAACAAGTATTATCAAAGACTACTGGAATGCTAGTCCGGTTATCTTATTCAAAAGCACTCCCATGACGGGTAAATCCTCAATGGCAACACTCTTGGCTCACAGATTGAATAACGAACTTCGTGATTCCAACACAAATGTGATCATCATCAAGTTTTCTGTGGCTCAACTTTGTATAAATGACTGCAACTGGCGATTTCAGGAATCATTTGATTCTTTGTTTGATTTTACTTGGGCCACCCTTCTTGATGCTGCCCTCGCTGGAGTCAAAGTGTTTCTCGTTATTGATGATGCTCATTTGATGTATTCTGAAAAAGTTAATCCACGGTCGTCTCCTCATCCGTGCCAACAATTTTGGACTGTCATCAGGGCGATTGGCTCTTACAACAACTGTATCAGAATCGCAATGTTTTCAGCCTATGGATTCAAATCTCTTGAATCAGTGCCTCCTGTTGAGTTGCCCAGAAACGCGATTTTCATGCTTACTGGTCTGACTGACGACGAAGTGAAGGAGTACTTTACGAAAAACTATTCATGTTTCCAAGCATTGGTAACATTTTTCATATCTGTCTTGCCTTGGTCCTAAACTTGTCCTCAAAAATATCAACAGAACACAGAAGAAACCAACCTTGTCGCATTAAACCTCGGAATTCTCGTTGGAAATCACATTGGACTCATATGTGCTGCAGTTTCAGAGCTGAACAGATTGAACACAGCTCAAGCATCTCTATGTGGCAGCCAACTGACTGGAATCAATCTAGTATCTGCTATTTGGAGTGAAAATATGTACACCATCCTCAAAGAAACTCGAGCAGTCTATTTTCTCAAGAATTGCGATATTCGGAACCTGCGGGATGCTCTTGTTGAAAACAGGAATCTCGCTGTATTCGTGAGGCAGGGAGTTCTTGTCGAGCATTCAAACCGATTCGGCTTCAGCTCGAACATTATATTCCGGTTTTTCATGGAATTGCTGTATGGCCTGAACAAGATGCGTTCGTTGGTCAAGCCTCGTGACGTAAACGAAATGGTCGAGCTTGCGCTTGGTGCCGTGAATTACGAAATTCTGCGAAGCGCTTATACGCAAAGTGGGGGGAGAGAGGTAGTTATGAGGCGAGTCTTGCAGATGGAGTTGTACAAAGCCTTTGAACTCGTTACTCCAGCAACGTTCATCATATCACCAGATGTTGGTAAATGGTTCGGGGATACTGTATTGTTTGATTTTACTATTCATGCTGATGGGAGTACCGTACTCTGGGGAATTGAGCTGTGTTATAAGAGACGGGATTTGGAAAGGCGCTTGGGCAAATTGGGGGTAGGAACAAGGCGCGGAATTGTATTGCAAAGCTCTGCCAACAGCTGTGTGATTGATTTTCGCGAACAAAGGAGCGGGCAAGACTGGCAGATGGACGATATAGACATGAGTGAAAGGCTTATGATCGTAATGCACGATTCTGATTTTTCAAATGTCGTGGTTCACCAGTCTTCAGGGAGTTAAGGTGATTCGCAAAGTCGTCTGATTGCTTTAATTATTCTCTTTCTCAACGCAATAAAAAGCAAAAGTAACGACAATAACGTGCAATGCTTAATGATATGGGTACTGTGCCAAGTTGTTATGTCGTCCACAGACGGCTACAAACATCCTCGCTTCGGCTGACGAAATACAAACTTCAGATCGTGTTGGATATATGATTTGTGAATCACACGTGTCCATTTACGCTTATTAAATTTGTTATAATGCTGTCGCAAATCTCTTGTGTGTTTGGCCACAACACCACTATTGGATTTTCAGTTTTGATCGACATCGCCAATTCTACTGTGCAACAACTCAAAGATGCAATTGCGGTAAAGAAAGGGTTATCTGGTACCGTGGAACTCTTGCTTGTGCGGATCTGCTCTGATGATGGTGGTGGGATGACCCTGAGTCAGCTGATGCAACACAGTGACTTGCTTCGAGCCGAGGCGTACGAATACAATCCTGAGAATGTGGAGGAAAACGTTTCAATGTTCAAAGATGGTCTTGGATTCTGTGTGAAGAAAGATCGGTTTACCTTCAAGGTTGGTTTGATCATCGTCCTTCCTTTCGCTGACGACAACACACAGGCTATGAGTTTCATGGAGAGCTTGGATGTTTTTCTCTATTGCCTTGCCGCAAGACAATATCATGTACTTGTTCTGGTTCTGGTCCCAAGTTCTGTTGGTTTGAGACCTGCCTTCCTTTTACTTTCAACTAACATGTGCCACATAGACATTATTACCAGAAACATAGGTGAAATCAAAAGCAAAAATGTACAACAGTCACTGGAAACTTTCTCAATTGTGGCAAAGCTGATTGTGGAAGACAGTTGTGTTGTGAACATAATGAAGCAACTTGACAGAATCGAAAAGGAGCAACAAAAACCAACTCCTTTTGTATTCTTGGAAGGCTCTTCTGGAAGTGGAAAGACACAGACAGCATTTGCTCTCATTCATGCTCTCTCACTGGAAACAAGACCATGCTTTTACTTTGTCTATTCAAAAGTAACAGAAACATCCCAAAGTATTTATCAATGTTTCTGGAATATCTCTGCACTTTTCAGTGAATGTGTGTCCAAGGACTTTGATAATCCCAGGCAGCCACAATCTCCAAGTTGTTCTTCTCTTGTGTTAATGGAGTTATATATCTTTGGCTTTGTTCATCTCATGTTGACACAGTTCCTTGTCACCAACACACTTGAATCAAAACCTGTTGAGGTGAAAGTAGTGCCATTACTTGGATCCAAACTTCAAGAATATATAAGCAGCATGAAATTTGTTCCAACAATTATCATTGATGAATGCAATTTTGGGTCTGGAGATGATGGTCAAATAAGGTTTCGGCTTGTTCAAAATGCACTTCGCTGTCTTCATGTCCGTCTTGTATTGCTTGGTACAGACAGCCGAGCTGCTGATTTATTTGATTCTAGAGGGAAATCAAGCCGTGACGGGCCTAAACTTAATTGGTGTACAGTGTTTGCTCAATTTCCAAAAGTCAACCTACCTTTCTTGGAACTTGAGAAATATTGTGTATCAGAGTCACTTACTTATATAATTGCCAACTCCAGGCCTTGGTTTGCAGTTCTTGCAACAGAGTTCTTGAAGAAAAATGTTGATACTGAACTCTCTACTGCTATGGTCAATAAGATGATCGCTCACATTTATGACACAATAATTACTCAGAAACATATATTTCAAGGTATAAACGGGAGATTGGGCCAACTTTGCATGTTTTTGGGGACATCACTTGAAGAACTTGGAGGCTCTGCTCTGATCCACTCCCATTTTGCGCAATTGTCAGCACCTGCACCTGTGCATCTTATGACAAATGGAACTCTGAAGGAAACATCATTGCCATGGTGTCCTAAAGTAATCTTTCCTAATGTGACAGAGGATGTATTGTTATTCTTGTGTTTGATGGGAACACCTGAATCCCCTGCCTTTGCGTTAAATGGTCATGAAGTTCCATTTTACTTTTACTATGAATCTTTGGTAAAAGATTTTTCTTTAAGATCAAAACAGATTGATCTCCATAACGCAGGTCAAAATGGGAATGACGGAAATGAGCTTGAAGTTGTGTTGTCAATTTGCATGTGCCTTGCTTCACATTGCAAGGGATTGGGGGATGGCGTACCCTCAGTTATCTTCATTCAAAATGTTCTGTGTCAATTATCAGACAATATTGAATTTGGACCCTTAATTAACTGTGTGAAGGACAGGGCTTTTGATCTGCTAGAAGAGTCACTTAAAGACTTTGTAGTCCCCTTTACTTCAATTGGCTTTGACTGGCCTTTTCAAATGAGGAATGGTATGGGTGTGTTTGGTAGGCTAGATTGTGCCAAAAATGCAGACGGTGTTGATATCACTTCAAATTTTGGACTCAGTGGTGAGTGTAAAGATTACTCATCAAATGTTGATTTAGACATAATGATCAATGTGTTGAATCGTGTTCCAAATGACTCAACTTTGCACATTGTGTTAGTAAGGTCACTGCAACAAGTCTATTTTTCAGAAAAAACACGTAAAACATTTAAAACTTCAGTGAAAGCCAATGTCCAGAAAAAGTTTTGCTTTCTACAAGTGAATGCATTGGAAAGACCCTTCATTTTTAAGCCAATTCAAGGAATTGAATCTGCAACCCATCCTGCTGGTGTTGTATTATTCATTAAACGGAAGAAATAAGGGGTAGAGTGGTTGTTAAATAAAAAATAATTATCTCCAAACTCTCTTTTCCCCCAAAATTTAGTGATGATTTGAAGGTGTAAGCAGGTCAGGGTAAATGAAAGACAACCTGATACCTGCATACCCCCATACCTGACTACTGGGTCAATTTTATAAGCATCCTTAGGGTTCTATACTGTTGGATCACAGATGCAGATGCAGATGCAGACTCCTATTCTCTAACTGCTCACTTATAAATAAGGAGTGGGCCTGCGATTTTAGCAAAGTGGCTGAGATTTTGGCAACCACCTATTTGCACATCAGATCTAGTCACCGCCTGCACACTGCTTTCCCACCCTTGATTTTTCACTAACGTCTTTTTCTTCATTGGATCCATAAATGATGAAAAGGATAGGACTGTCGTGGTAAAAATTAAGGCAGAGAGAGATGTTATGTACTTAGGGTTCTATACTGTTGGATTAGGGTGATTAGGATGAGTCACCTTCATCCTACCAAAAATGTTCTATACTGTTGGATCAACAAGAGTTCAAGTTAAAGTACGAGAACGAGAAGATGGATCAAGAAGAAAGGTATGAATCAAGCGAGAACAGGAGTAGTGAGGTGAAATTTCGGAGCGAGAGCGAGAGTGGGTCAATGAATGATATTCCATGGTTTTTGTAAGTGTTGGACCTGAGGTTGATGGGATACTTAGGGGTGGGTGGTTGTAGATCAAGTTTGGAAATGTTGGTGGTGGTGTTGTGTGAGCTGTAGTTGGTTGTGTTGGGTGGTTGGATCATCAAATGATAGCTCTTGAAGTACTCTTTCCACACATCCTTCCTAAAACTCATTGTTTATTCTCTATATTGAGGCAATTATTGCTGAAGTGTTGATTCTTGTTTGAAATTCAGACAAGAACTTTAAAATCATTTTCTGACTCTATGAAACAACAGATCCAAAGTTGAATGCCCCAACCCAGAGTGCAAAGACATTGCACCCTTCAACAACAAATTTGCTTTGGGAAAACATTATAGATTAGTCCACCAGAAGGTTGTTTCTGTTCGTTATTGGATAAATGACTACACAAGTGAGTGCTTTGATCTCTTTTCTTATTAAATACTAAACTTTGATTGGTTTGTTAGAAGACGATGAGCTCACTTTCATTCCGAGGGATTCTGAGGACAATTTGTTTCACTGCAACAAGTGCAACCTTGCTGTTGACTTTCCCGAGAAGCTCCAAAGCCATGTCAAGAAAATGAAATGTGGTCTGACCCATCCTGCCAGATTTGGATTCATGTGCCTGGACTGCAACTATGTTTGTGTGTCTCAAAGTGCCATCAGGGTACATTGCAGGGCTGAACACCAAAAGAATCAGTATTGGGGGTACAGGCCAACTCAAGTTGTTAAACTGTATGCTCGAGTCTTTGGAATGTACAAGCCAGAGGAAGGATTTGATGCTCGCCAGAGAGCCAAGGAACTCAAAAGCTTGCACGTAAACAGAAACAGATCAAGAACACTGCTGGATCACGTTCGAGAGCTTACTTGTCTACTGGATTGGAAACTGCTGGTCTGATTGCTTCATCAAGCAAAACCAATACACCGTTCCTGAATAACGTAAGTGTTTTGGGGGTCAAAAAACACCAGTTAACTTTTTCGGATTAGATGGGATGGGACAAGTTAGTTTTTGGTATTGATGCCATCAAGAATCCAGCAAAGTACATTGCTATCTTGACAGAGACAAAGGATACCAAGACAGTGATTATGTTGTGTCGTTTGTTCTTGGAAAAAGTCAATGAGTTGGCAACTTTACCTGGGACCCAACCAACCCGTACTGCCATCAAGAATGCTGGTCGCAAATCCACCAATGACACTGGGTATGCAGGAAAGGCTTTCAAGCCTATTGACGTGAAGGGGACCATTCCAACGTATGCAAGAACTCTTGGGTTATTTGTCACAATGTTGATTGCTCGTAAGCAAGGTGCCAACACAGCACCAAAATGCCCAAGCTGCGTGATGATGTGAACGAAGCTGTTGAGGCATTGTTGGAGACACTTGATGTTCCCCTGCTTTGTAGAACTAATGCAGTCATTGAGAATCAGCAAGAAGCACTGATCAAGTTGTTGCGCATTGTTTTGTTTGAAGACATTGGCTTTGAAGGCCTCATACTGGTCGGATCCATTTGGTTGAAGAATACCTGTTGCTCAGATTTTTACAGCCTGATGGCACATTTTGCAAAGAGCAACTCATGACTGGACCTTGTACCCATTTCCTGTTTGCTTCTCGTTGCCTAGTTTTGGATTGGTGCCAAGAAATTGCTTCGTTTGGTTCATGGATGGCAAGAGCTGATAAGGACAAGTGAGGCATACTTGTTTGATTGAAGTCTTTTATTGATATCTGTTAAAAACAAGGGAAATCAATCAAGTCATCGAGCTTGTCAGTTATGGAAAGCATAGTCTCCCTTATGCCAAAATGAAGCAGTTCAAGTCCACATGTGGATTAATCATGATGGGCAGCAATACAGCCAATCTTATTAGCAAACATTGGGATTACAGTTTGCCTAATGAACCCAAGTTGGTTATCGATGGTCGCTTGGGTGTTTCAAAGACTATGTTCCGGGAAGGTCGAGCAAACTACTTTCGAGTGATCACAACAGAACTCAGTAATTTACTGTTTGGGATGGATGTTTCTGACTTCACGTTTGACCCAAAACGGTTGACTGACAATGTCGCAAACTCAAGACCAGGCTACAGCTTCATGACAGAGCAAGCCAACAGCTCTGCATTTAGTGAAGAAAATGGGAACAGACTTGAATTGCACATCAAAAAGACCAAGAACTTGAGGATGACTTTTTTGAGCCCACAAGACTTATCTACAAAACTGAGGCAATGGAGTCGTACACTGGTATTTAGTTTTTATTGGCTGCTGCATACATCTGAGCTTTTATCTTTTAGCTAAAGTGGACAACTTTATTTCTCTGTTGATGCTCGGTCTTGCATTGTTTTGTGGAATGCCGCCCCGAACAACAGAGTTCCAAATGACCACCATTGTGAATTCGGGTTTAGGCAAAAGAAATTTGATGATTCTTGAACACAGATTGTGCATCAACTTGAGGTAAGTTGTGTCCTTGTTTTGAGTTAGGGCACTGAAGTTTGAACAAGATACAACAAGTCGAGTGCCAACTCCGGATTTCATAAAGACTTGTTTCGGTTTGTTCCAGATGAGCTTGCACAGATTCTTGTAAAGTATCTGGTCTTTGTTTACCCACTCTACATGTAAGCACTTGTAGTTATGGTTGACTACTAATAAAACGACAAAGTGCATTCTGGGCTGACATGAGAAACCGCAAAAAGCTTATGTTCTTGACCCACGAAGATGAAATCCAAGCCAAGACTTATCTGTTTTTGAGAAACGGAATCCCTTGCAAAGTATCCAAATTGCATGGCTTGTACATTCAGAATTTCTGGAGGTTTTTGGGGTAAATCTGGGAATCCGCCACACTCGACAAATGATGGCGTCATTTGCAGATCATATTGACTTTGAAGAGACAGCAGTGGCAGAAGTGAACACTACAGTAAGCAGTCAATTTGGACACAGCTCTCAAGTGCATCAGAACAATTATGGGGCGACAACTGATGGAGCTGCTGTTATCCGTAAAATGAAGAGTATCTCTGACAAGTGGTGGAAGTGGTGCAGTTTGACGGGGGAGGGTGATTCCTCTTTGTATGCAGCTGGACCGCAAGTAGGTTCAGGTTCAGGGTCTCGCTCAGATTCAAGAGTGATTGAAGTTGACTTGGATGGCAGTAATGACAGTGAAGCTGAGGGCAGTGAAGATGGTAGTGACAGTGTGGGGGACACTATTGTGGAAGAAGATGCAGATGACAAGATTTCGGAGGAGGGTCGCGACAGTGTTTCTGAAGACGACCATGAAATCCAAGAGACAGAAAGTGATGCTGACTCCAAGGATGAAAGCCTTTTGGTGATGATGAGATGCAACTTGATGGTGGTATCAGTGATGGCTGTGACTCTATTGTTGATTCAGAAGAAGCAAAATCAACTGATGTTACAGACCAAGCAGGCACTGCAAGTGAATCGACCAATGACACCCGCCTTCACCCACGTTATCCCCGAGAATTTAATGATCCTGCATTGGCAAACTTTTACGCCATGATTTACCAGTTTCTCGATGATCACGCTGAAGTTCTTGGATACAATAATACACCAAGTGAGGATGAAGCTTGGGCCACAGATTATGACAATGATGATGATGAGTGACAGACTTATGTGAATGAGTCTCCGTAGTGTAAGAATGGTAGACATCTTGGACAAGTCATGAAGCACATAATTTATTTTCTTTTCAGTTCATAATTAAAGTTTCAGTTTGTCTTCTATATTTGACAAAAGCTTAAACAGGAGAGTACTTTGTTTTGTAGTGTTAGACACCAGTAAGTCTTACAACAATAACTTACAGGCAGTGAATACAACCATGGAATATATTCATTGACCCACTCTCGCTCTCGCTCCGAAATTTCACCTCACTACTCCTGTTCTCGCTTGATTCATACCTTTCTTCTTGATCCATCTTCTCGTTCTCGTACTTTAACTTGAACTCTTGTTGAAACTCTCTCTTGGTGGTGAAAGCTGTAAGTAGTTCCCACAACTGTTTATGAAAGAATTGTCACTCAGAAAATCCTTGACCCCTTCTCTCATTTTGGTCCCAGTCATCGAGAATAGGATAATAGGATTAATCCTATTCCTTAGACCGAGCCCTCCTTATAAGTAATGGCTGAGATTAAGGAATAGGATAATAGGATAATAGGATTAATCCTATTCCTTAAACTGAGCCCTCCTTATAAGTAATGGCTGAGATTAAGGAATAGGATAATAGGATAATAGGATTAATCCTATTCCTTAAACTGAACCAGGCTTATAAGTAATGGCTGAGATTAAGGAATAGGATAATAGGATAATAGGATTAATCCTATTCCTTAAACTGAGCCCTCCTTATAAGTAATGGCTGAGATTAAGGAATAGGATAATAGGATAATAGGATTAATCCTATTCCTTAAACTGAGCCCTCCTTATAAGTAATGGCTGAGATTAAGGAATAGGATAATAGGATAATAGGATTAATCCTATTCCTTAAACTGAGCCCTCCTTATAAGTAATGGCTGAGATTAAGGAATAGGATAATAGGATTAATCCTATTCCTTACAGTCAACCCTCCTTATAAGTAATGGCTGAGATTAAGGAATAGGATAATAGGATAATAGGATTAATCCTATTCCTTACAGGCAACCTAGGGTTAGGATTAGGGTTTGGATGAGCGTGTTTGGTCAAAAGTTATCTGATTAATCTCGATGCGGCTTGGTTGTGGCGGCGGCAGAGAAGAGCTTGTAGTGAAATGGGTGCGGTAGGGTTTTTAGTGCGTGCGGTACGGTTTTTAGTGGCTGGTTTAGTGGCTTGTTTAGTGGCTTGGAGACTGGTTTAGTGGCTTGGAGAGATGTGTCTTGCGGCTGGTTTAGGGTTCGAATAAACTTGCGGCTAGGTTAGAGTTCAATCGATTGTGGTTAAGTAGTTTGTTTTCTTGTTGTTAGGCAAGGAGGGTTCGATCGATTGAATGTGGTTAAGCAGTTATGAGTCTTGATGTTTCTTGAATAGCTGTATTCCCGGGTTAGGGTTTGGATGAGCGTGTTTGGTCAAAAGTTATCTGATTAATCTCGATGCGGCTTGGTTGTGGCGGCGGCAGAGAAGAGCTTGTAGTGAAATGGGTGCGGTAGGGTTTTTAGTGCGTGCGGTACGGTTTTTAGTGGCTGGTTTAGTGGCTTGTTTAGTGGCTTGGAGACTGGTTTAGTGGCTTGGAGAGATGTGTCTTGCGGCTGGTTTAGGGTTCGAATAAACTTGCGGCTAGGTTAGAGTTCAATCGATTGTGGTTAAGTAGTTTGTTTTCTTGTTGTTAGGCAAGGAGGGTTCGATCGATTGAATGTGGTTAAGCAGTTATGAGTCTTGATGTTTCTTGAATAGCTGTATTCCCGTACGTAGTTCGTTTTTATTGATACTAAAGTGTACGTTTCGTCCTTTTAAGGACTTTTCAACGGAATAATGCATGAAACATCAAGGAGTAAAAAAATGGATGAAACAAGTAAATCTGAAACACGTGGCAATTTTTTCTTGAAGGAAAGGGTCAATCTTCTGACAAATGTGAAGGTGTTCGGGGGGTGTGGTTTCGGATCTGTTTCATGTGAGTCGTTTCGTGTTGATCTTTGGGTAGCGGGTGTCTGTACTGATAGTGGCTAGGTTAGGGTTGGAGCGTAGCGAGAGTAGTGTTCGAGGCGGGTTGGGCCATGAGTCGTCAGTCGCGAGTGCTGAGTTGAAGGAGTGTAGTAGTCGTCCTAGTTGCAGTGTGTGGATGCGGTTGTTGTATCGGATGACGAAGGGTGCGATGTTAGGGGTTGGGTCGGCGGTGGTTATTGGTGGTGTTGTGGGAGTCAGGTATGTTTGTCGTTTGTTGTAGTGGACTGATGCGAATACTAGGTTAATGAAAGATCGAGTGTATCCTCGTTTGGATAGTCGGGCGCGAAAGAGATTGCGTAGATGGATGTAGTCGGTTTCGTTGGAGCTGGCTCGGGCGTAGCGTATGAGTTCGCCCTTGATGAAGCCTCGTTTGAGTGAGGCTGGGTGTTTGGATTGGTTGGTTATGTATGTGTATGTGTTGAGGGACTTTTGGTAGCAGCGGGTGTGTAGTGAGTTGTTGCTGAGTGTTATCGTGAGGTCTAGGAATTCGATGGAGGTATTTGAGTGTACGAGGGTAAATGTAATTCCTGGGACGATGGTTTGGCAGTCGTTGAAGAAGGTGGTTAGGTTGTGGAGTGAGTCGGTCCAGATGCCGAAAATGTCGTCTACGTAGCGAGCGTAAAAGTGGGTTGAATTGGCTATGGTGGATTTGACGTGTGGGTGGTCTTCGAAGTGGATTGTTAGGAAGACGTTGGCGATTAGGACAGCCATGTTGGTTCCCATGGCCATTCCGTAGTTTTGGTGGTAGATTTGGTCTTCAAAAGTAAAATAGTTGTTGGCGAGGATCCAGTGGACTAGGTTGGGGATGAATGGTGGAAGGTTGTGTTGTAAGCAGAATTTGTGGACGGCGTTTGTAGTTAGGTTGATGTCCATGGATCCATAGAGGTTGACGACGTCGAAGGAGAATAGTATTGAGTTTTGCGGGATAGGGGTGTTGATAGTTGAGAGGTTGTTGATGATTTGAGTTGAGTTGGTTGGTCGTAGGGGGTCGTTTGCAAAAAAGGGTTTGAGAATTTCGGTGATGTAGATGCTGGCGTTGGTTGTGATCCAGTTGGTTGCGCCTACGATGGGTCGAATGTTTAAGTTAGGGTGTTTTCCAGTTGGAATGTTCTTGTGGAGTTTAGGAATGGTTCGAAATTTAGGTAGTTGGTGAGTAGTAGTTAGGGTGTTGTGTAGGAATCGGAGGGCGTTTTTTCCGGTAAAGCGTCGGGGGATTGTTGTTAGGATTTGGGCGTAGTTATCGTAGATTTCTTGGATTGTAAGGGCAAATTCGTCGTCTAGTGTGATTGGGGTGTAAGACGTGCGATTGTTGAGGTGTAGTTTGGTTAGGCGTTGATAGTGTTCATAATCGAGGACTGCTAGTCCTAGGTTTTTGTCGGCTTGGACTATGATGAGGTCGTTTTGGTCGCAGAGGGTTCGAATATAGTTTATGGTGGGATTGGGTTTGGAGTTTCGGAAGTGTGTTTGAGTTATTTGAGTGTCGAGCGAAGTTTTGAACTTTTGTAGTAGCGTTTCTATCGATTCTGAGGCAGGGTAGGGTTCGAAAGTAGTTGAGGGGATCCAGAGTTTTGGGTTGAAGGGTGGTTCAAGTGGATTGACTGGTGCGTCTTTAAATTGGAATTGGGTGCGAATTCGTCTAGTGAAGGAGTTGAAGGCGTTATGGATTTCGGTTGTGTATAGTGGTTTGGGGTTGAAGATGTGTTTGGTGCCGAGAGCGAGTATGTTGAGAGTAGAAGGTGTAAGGTTGGTGAGTGAGAAGTTGAAGACGGTTTGGGGTGAATAGGTGGTTGGTAGTTGGCGTAGTGAGGGACAAGTAAGTTTAATAAAGTTGAATCTGTTAAAGTAATTTTTAGTTTTTTGTTGTTTTTTTAGTTGCGTCCTTGTCTTCCGTTTCTTCTGTCTGGTGGGTTGTTGTTGCGGCTCTTGTAAAAATTTGGGGAGGGTGTGAATCGTACTCGGCGGGTGTTGTTTTTGGAGGTTGATCTGGATCGTCTATTGTTATTGCGTGGTTTGGAAAGGGCTCTGTTGTTATATCTGGTTCTTGAGTTGGATCTGGAGCGGTTGTCTTTTATGCGGTTGGAGCGGGAGTGTGATCGTGAACGAGAGTTTCGTTGAGTGTTTTTATATGTATTAGATCGTCTGACCGGAGATGGGGTGGCCGTTCGAGATCTGCGACGGTTAGGGTTGGGAGTGGTTCTTGATCTTGATCGAGAGCGAGTACTGTTCTTTTGGAGGGATAGATCGTTGATAGCTTGTACTAATAAGTCGATTTTTTCGTCGGCAGTAGTAGGGTTCTTGTTTTTAAAGATTTTAGAAGTAGTAGTGTCCTTTTTAGAGGCTAATTTTGAGGTGATTCGTTCGGTTTCTTTTTGTTGTTTAATTTTTTGTTGTTTAATTGTAGTTGCGAAAGTTGCTAGGTGGTTTGTAAA
The DNA here is from genome assembly GCA_002104985.1 of Rhizoclosmatium globosum. Taxonomy (NCBI): domain Eukaryota; kingdom Fungi; phylum Chytridiomycota; class Chytridiomycetes; order Chytridiales; family Chytriomycetaceae; genus Rhizoclosmatium; species Rhizoclosmatium globosum. The sequence goes on along the minus strand of MCGO01000143.1, from coordinate 6,935 downwards.
GCTGGTCGCGAGGTGGATGTAAAGTGGGTTTGTAGGGAAAAAGATGTGTCTGACTGAAGGTTTCGTGATAGTTAAATCTGCAGTGAATGGGTCATGTATGATTTGGGTTTGTTGGATTTCGTCTGAGAATAATTGAGGTGCTTCTGAGAGGGCCGTGTTGATTTGGTTGAGTTTGGCTATTTTGAGTTTCAGGTGGTGTTCAAATAGGCCTAGTTTGGCGGCTGTAGTAAAAGCGTCGAGGTCTTCGTTTTTTGTGAGTGTCGGTGGAAGTGAGATTTTGATAAAGGTTGGCGTGATGCCATTAGAGTGGTCGTTGTAGAGAGTTGTAAGTTCTTCGTGTAGGTTTCGGGCTTTACTGACTAATCGGGCCCATTTTAGGGCGTGGTTGTTGATGATTGACAATTCCTGGTTAGAGATTGGTTGTCTGTCTGAGTCGTAAGATGTTGTATTTGGTGGTAGCCGGGATAGGGATTTGAAGGGGTTGATGACTAATGGGATAGGATGTTCCATTTGAAAGCTAGGGTTTTGCATCTGTTTAAGTAGCAGGGGGTGGCTTCAGAATTGACCGATGGGTTAGGGTTTGGATGAGCGTGTTTGGTCAAAAGTTATCTGATTAATCTCGATGCGGCTTGGTTGTGGCGGCGGCAGAGAAGAGCTTGTAGTGAAATGGGTGCGGTAGGGTTTTTAGTGCGTGCGGTACGGTTTTTAGTGGCTGGTTTAGTGGCTTGTTTAGTGGCTTGGAGACTGGTTTAGTGGCTTGGAGAGATGTGTCTTGCGGCTGGTTTAGGGTTCGAATAAACTTGCGGCTAGGTTAGAGTTCAATCGATTGTGGTTAAGTAGTTTGTTTTCTTGTTGTTAGGCAAGGAGGGTTCGATCGATTGAATGTGGTTAAGCAGTTATGAGTCTTGATGTTTCTTGAATAGCTGTATTCCCGTACGTAGTTCGTTTTTATTGATACTAAAGTGTACGTTTCGTCCTTTTAAGGACTTTTCAACGGAATAATGCATGAAACATCAAGGAGTAAAAAAATGGATGAAACAAGTAAATCTGAAACACGTGGCAATTTTTTCTTGAAGGAAAGGGTCAATCTTCTGACAAATGTGAAGGTGTTCGGGGGGTGTGGTTTCGGATCTGTTTCATGTGAGTCGTTTCGTGTTGATCTTTGGGTAGCGGGTGTCTGTACTGATAGTGGCTAGGTTAGGGTTGGAGCGTAGCGAGAGTAGTGTTCGAGGCGGGTTGGGCCATGAGTCGTCAGTCGCGAGTGCTGAGTTGAAGGAGTGTAGTAGTCGTCCTAGTTGCAGTGTGTGGATGCGGTTGTTGTATCGGATGACGAAGGGTGCGATGTTAGGGGTTGGGTCGGCGGTGGTTATTGGTGGTGTTGTGGGAGTCAGGTATGTTTGTCGTTTGTTGTAGTGGACTGATGCGAATACTAGGTTAATGAAAGATCGAGTGTATCCTCGTTTGGATAGTCGGGCGCGAAAGAGATTGCGTAGATGGATGTAGTCGGTTTCGTTGGAGCTGGCTCGGGCGTAGCGTATGAGTTCGCCCTTGATGAAGCCTCGTTTGAGTGAGGCTGGGTGTTTGGATTGGTTGGTTATGTATGTGTATGTGTTGAGGGACTTTTGGTAGCAGCGGGTGTGTAGTGAGTTGTTGCTGAGTGTTATCGTGAGGTCTAGGAATTCGATGGAGGTATTTGAGTGTACGAGGGTAAATGTAATTCCTGGGACGATGGTTTGGCAGTCGTTGAAGAAGGTGGTTAGGTTGTGGAGTGAGTCGGTCCAGATGCCGAAAATGTCGTCTACGTAGCGAGCGTAAAAGTGGGTTGAATTGGCTATGGTGGATTTGACGTGTGGGTGGTCTTCGAAGTGGATTGTTAGGAAGACGTTGGCGATTAGGACAGCCATGTTGGTTCCCATGGCCATTCCGTAGTTTTGGTGGTAGATTTGGTCTTCAAAAGTAAAATAGTTGTTGGCGAGGATCCAGTGGACTAGGTTGGGGATGAATGGTGGAAGGTTGTGTTGTAAGCAGAATTTGTGGACGGCGTTTGTAGTTAGGTTGATGTCCATGGATCCATAGAGGTTGACGACGTCGAAGGAGAATAGTATTGAGTTTTGCGGGATAGGGGTGTTGATAGTTGAGAGGTTGTTGATGATTTGAGTTGAGTTGGTTGGTCGTAGGGGGTCGTTTGCAAAAAAGGGTTTGAGAATTTCGGTGATGTAGATGCTGGCGTTGGTTGTGATCCAGTTGGTTGCGCCTACGATGGGTCGAATGTTTAAGTTAGGGTGTTTTCCAGTTGGAATGTTCTTGTGGAGTTTAGGAATGGTTCGAAATTTAGGTAGTTGGTGAGTAGTAGTTAGGGTGTTGTGTAGGAATCGGAGGGCGTTTTTTCCGGTAAAGCGTCGGGGGATTGTTGTTAGGATTTGGGCGTAGTTATCGTAGATTTCTTGGATTGTAAGGGCAAATTCGTCGTCTAGTGTGATTGGGGTGTAAGACGTGCGATTGTTGAGGTGTAGTTTGGTTAGGCGTTGATAGTGTTCATAATCGAGGACTGCTAGTCCTAGGTTTTTGTCGGCTTGGACTATGATGAGGTCGTTTTGGTCGCAGAGGGTTCGAATATAGTTTATGGTGGGATTGGGTTTGGAGTTTCGGAAGTGTGTTTGAGTTATTTGAGTGTCGAGCGAAGTTTTGAACTTTTGTAGTAGTGTTTCTATCGATTCTGAGGCAGGGTAGGGTTCGAAAGTAGTTGAGGGGATCCAGAGTTTTGGGTTGAAGGGTGGTTCAAGTGGATTGACTGGTGCGTCTTTAAATTGGAATTGGGTGCGAATTCGTCTAGTGAAGGAGTTGAAGGCGTTATGGATTTCGGTTGTGTATAGTGGTTTGGGGTTGAAGATGTGTTTGGTGCCGAGAGCGAGTATGTTGAGAGTAGAAGGTGTAAGGTTGGTGAGTGAGAAGTTGAAGACGGTTTGGGGTGAATAGGTGGTTGGTAGTTGGCGTAGTGAGGGACAAGTAAGTTTAATAAAGTTGAATCTGTTAAAGTAATTTTTAGTTTTTTGTTGTTTTTTTAGTTGCGTCCTTGTCTTCCGTTTCTTCTGTCTGGTGGGTTGTTGTTGCGGCTCTTGTAAAAATTTGGGGAGGTGTGAATCGTACTCGGCGGGTGTTGTTTTTGGAGGTTGATCTGGATCGTCTATTGTTATTGCGTGGTTTGGAAAGGGCTCTGTTGTTATATCTGGTTCTTGAGTTGGATCTGGAGCGGTTGTCTTTTATGCGGTTGGAGCGGGAGTGTGATCGTGAACGAGAGTTTCGTTGAGTGTTTTTATATGTATTAGATCGTCTGACCGGAGATGGGGTGGCCGTTCGAGATCTGCGACGGTTAGGGTTGGGAGTGGTTCTTGATCTTGATCGAGAGCGAGTACTGTTCTTTTGGAGGGATAGATCGTTGATAGCTTGTACTAATAAGTCGATTTTTTCGTCGGCAGTAGTAGGGTTCTTGTTTTTAAAGATTTTAGAAGTAGTAGTGTCCTTTTTAGAGGCTAATTTTGAGGTGATTCGTTCGGTTTCTTTTTGTTGTTTAATTTTTTGTTGTTTAATTGTAGTTGCGAAAGTTGCTAGGTGGTTTGTAAAGCTGGTCGCGAGGTGGATGTAAAGTGGGTTTGTAGGGAAAAAGATGTGTCTGACTGAAGGTTTCGTGATAGTTAAATCTGCAGTGAATGGGTCATGTATGATTTGGGTTTGTTGGATTTCGTCTGAGAATAATTGAGGTGCTTCTGAGAGGGCCGTGTTGATTTGGTTGAGTTTGGCTATTTTGAGTTTCAGGTGGTGTTCAAATAGGCCTAGTTTGGCGGCTGTAGTAAAAGCGTCGAGGTCTTCGTTTTTTGTGAGTGTCGGTGGAAGTGAGATTTTGATAAAGGTTGGCGTGATGCCATTAGAGTGGTCGTTGTAGAGAGTTGTAAGTTCTTCGTGTAGGTTTCGGGCTTTACTGACTAATCGGGCCCATTTTAGGGCGTGGTTGTTGATGATTGACAATTCCTGGTTAGAGATTGGTTGTCTGTCTGAGTCGTAAGATGTTGTATTTGGTGGTAGCCGGGATAGGGATTTGAAGGGGTTGATGACTAATGGGATAGGATGTTCCATTTGAAAGCTAGGGTTTTGCATCTGTTTAAGTAGCAGGGGTGGCTTCAGAATTGACCGATGGGTTAGGGTTTGGATGAGCGTGTTTGGTCAAAAGTTATCTGATTAATCTCGATGCGGCTTGGTTGTGGCGGCGGCAGAGAAGAGCTTGTAGTGAAATGGGTGCGGTAGGGTTTTTAGTGCGTGCGGTACGGTTTTTAGTGGCTGGTTTAGTGGCTTGTTTAGTGGCTTGGAGACTGGTTTAGTGGCTTGGAGAGATGTGTCTTGCGGCTGGTTTAGGGTTCGAATAAACTTGCGGCTAGGTTAGAGTTCAATCGATTGTGGTTAAGTAGTTTGTTTTCTTGTTGTTAGGCAAGGAGGGTTCGATCGATTGAATGTGGTTAAGCAGTTATGAGTCTTGATGTTTCTTGAATAGCTGTATTCCCGTACGTAGTTCGTTTTTATTGATACTAAAGTGTACGTTTCGTCCTTTTAAGGACTTTTCAACGGAATAATGCATGAAACATCAAGGAGTAAAAAAATGGATGAAACAAGTAAATCTGAAACACGTGGCAATTTTTTCTTGAAGGAAAGGGTCAATCTTCTGACAAATGTGAAGGTGTTCGGGGGGTGTGGTTTCGGATCTGTTTCATGTGAGTCGTTTCGTGTTGATCTTTGGGTAGCGGGTGTCTGTACTGATAGTGGCTAGGTTAGGGTTGGAGCGTAGCGAGAGTAGTGTTCGAGGCGGGTTGGGCCATGAGTCGTCAGTCGCGAGTGCTGAGTTGAAGGAGTGTAGTAGTCGTCCTAGTTGCAGTGTGTGGATGCGGTTGTTGTATCGGATGACGAAGGGTGCGATGTTAGGGGTTGGGTCGGCGGTGGTTATTGGTGGTGTTGTGGGAGTCAGGTATGTTTGTCGTTTGTTGTAGTGGACTGATGCGAATACTAGGTTAATGAAAGATCGAGTGTATCCTCGTTTGATAGTCGGGCGCGAAAGAGATTGCGTAGATGGATGTAGTCGGTTTCGTTGGAGCTGGCTCGGGCGTAGCGTATGAGTTCGCCCTTGATGAAGCCTCGTTTGAGTGAGGCTGGGTGTTTGGATTGGTTGGTTATGTATGTGTATGTGTTGAGGGACTTTTGGTAGCAGCGGGTGTGTAGGGTTAGGGTTATTTTTTTTTTTGAACATTCTTTATTCCGTGGATACCAACAGAGTTTAGGTTAGAATAAGATTGAAAAGCAAGAGTCGAAAGAAGTTAGAGTTTCAAGAGTATTCAGAGTTGGCGAAGAAATACAAGTCGGCGGTAAGCAAATACAAGATCGTTCTTGGCTAGGGCTTTGGTGACAAGAGGGTCTGGCCGGTGGGCTAGAGACAAGTTGTGACGAACAAGGGCAGACTGTTGTGAAGCTGTGAGTTGAGAGTGTTTGAGAACGTTTGCCATTCCTGAAAAGGTTTGAAGATAATGTGCTTAAGTTGCTGGTTCGAGTGGATTTCTTGGTCGCGGAAGTATCGTTTGATGCGGTTTTCAAGTCAAGTTCGTCGGATTGATGGAAGTACGTACGAATTTGGTTGACAAGAGGCAAGTGTCGAAGAAAGGTTGTGAGAGTACAAGCATCGGGTGAAAGTGTAGGGATGAGTGTTGGAGGCTTTGCGGCTAGAAGGGCGACAAGGTAGTTGGCACGATCGCGGTACGTCTGGATTCCAAGTAGGTAGCGAACTTGTGGAGATGGCACAGGTAGAGGCAGGTGTTGTTGAAATGGCTTGAAGATCCACTGGCAGACAGAGTTGATGAGTGTAGTACCAAGATAGTCTAGAGAAGAGAGCTGCTGTTGGGTAAGTACAGCCATTGCGAGAGGAGTGGCATATTCCCATCGTGAACGGATAAGTGAGAAGAATATGTTTCGGCGGTGGTGGGGATGCCAAAAGCGAGCGAAAGGCGAGTTCGAGAGTTTCTGGAAGGTTTGACGAGCTTGGTGAATCTTGCCAGTGTAGTACTGATAGAACAAGGGGCCTGAAGTAGAAATGTTGATACCAAGGTATTTGTGAGAGTTAGTGTTTGCAATTCGAGTGTTGTTGTAGATGAGGGCGGGACCAGAGTAGTTGATAGTAAAGCACTTAGTTGGAGAGAGGGACATACGATTCTGTTGGCACCAGCGGGAGATTTCGGTAAAGGCAATTTGGAGATTTTCGTTGGAGTTTGTTCTGACGGCCACATCATCGGCAAAGAGAGATGTAGGAGTGTTGCCTCTGTGGGGGGAAGGTGTTGTCTAAGAGATGGGCAAGGTCGTTGATGAAGATGTTGAAGAGAAGTGGGGCTAAGGTAGAGCCTTGTGGGAGGCCACGGCTGCGGCGGATTGTACGAGAGAGTTTGGAGTTGATGCAGATTTTGGTAAAAGTGGTGGAGAAGAGTTGATGGATGGCTGCAAGGAGTTGTAGAAGAATGGGACAGTGACCAGTGGAGCGAATATTTTGTTCAAGTTTGAAGAGGAGGATGTGGATGTCAACGGTGTCATAGGCTTTGTGGAAGTCGAGAAGGAGTGTTCGAGTGGACTGGTGGGAAGTGTTGGCGGCCCAATTCAGGTTACAGATAGTTGAGCGATTTTTGACGAAACCCTGTTGGCTAGGGTGGAGGGAAGTGAACTGTTTTAGATATACAAGAAGATGTTTTTCGTAGAGGAGACGGAGGATGTTACTAAGACCAATGGGACGGAAGTCGAGGAGACGGGTTTGCTGGCGGGGTGCTTGATTTCGGGATAAGGACTGTGGTGAAGGCTTTCCATTGTTCGGGGATAATTCCAGAGACAAAGATTTGATTAAACATGGCAGATAGAAG